>PNEQ01110161.1:0-50000 GCA_003012365.1 Medauroidea extradentata
CAGCATTTAGATAACAAAATGAGGACCGTCTAGGAATACAATGTCCTATATATTTATGAACTCAGAATAGCCGGTAGAATACGAATATGAGGACCGTTCCTTATGAGGACCGGCACCCGGTCCTCGCAAGAAAAAATGTCCTCACAGCGTCGCTCAGCAAACTGGCGAATGTCCTCACAAGGTAGCTTATGCCCACTCATAGGACACACACACACACAGACAGACATACGAACCAACACACACACACACACCTATACACACACATCTACACACACACACCTACACACACCTACAAACACACCTACACACACCAACACATACACACAAACACAGAGAGAGAGAGAGAGAGAGAGAGAGAGAGAGAGAGAGAGAGAGAGAGCAGAACCCGGCATACGCTGTCCTGCCGGTGTATACATAAAAATGGACGCTGGTCGAATAGCGGAACCCAGGCCCCCTTCTAAGCCTTATATGACGTAAGGAGAAGTAAAGCATAGAAGTTGGTGCGCTGCACAGTGGGACGGATTGAATAATCATGGGGTAAAATATCATCCTACCTTCGATTGAATGTCAAATAAGGAATTTATGCTAATGTTAGTCGTCCCTGAGTGTTGAAAATAGTTGTCCACGTTATGGGATTATTTAACACTGAACTAGACATTTTTCTTGTTTGGGAGGGGGGGGGAGAGGAAGAGTGAGCCTACGAAGAAGTAACAAAAATTGTTAGTAAACAGAGAATACAGTGTTTTTAAATATATAAGACATAACATGTGCCCACACAAGTACTTCAATAGTCGAATTTCAAGCAAATAAAGACAAGGGGTACACGCCACTCAGCCTAAAATTTTTCAGCCTAAAATTAGGCTGGATATATTTTAGGCTGTATAACTTTAGGCTGAATGACTTTAGGCTGTGTGACTGTAGGCTGAATAATTTTAGGCTGTACGACTTTAGGCTGAATAAATTTAGGCTGAACAATTTTAGGCTAAACAATTTTAGGCTGTACAACTTTAGGCTGAAAGACTTTAGGCTGAGTGACTTTAGGCTGAATAATTTTAGGCTGAACGACTTTAGGCTGTGTGACTTTAGGCTGAGTGACTGTAGGTTGAAAGATTTTAGGCTGAATGACTTTAGGCTGAATAATTTTAGGCTGAATAAGGTCGAAGAGAGGGTTTTAGGCTGAACGATTTTAGGCTGTGTGATGGTCGCCCAAGACAGGATCTTAAAAACCCTTCAGAGATGCGATTCTATTTGTCATAACTTTAAAGTCATAGCATTTATAGCATCGACAGATTGTCAATTAGGTCACTTTATAATATATGTTATTTTTTAACAGTTTATTAATTTTTTTAACTGTATCTATTTATAGCAATGTTAAATTAATGTATACAATTTTTCAGAAACATTCCATAATTAAAAAGTTTTTCATTAAACGTACATTTATATGAGATAATACAATTATGATATAATTATTAAAAAAGTCAGTTGAACAGCAATTATTAAAAATATACATATTCAAATGAAAATGAAATAAATTATGATTTGATTCTTAATTACATGTACGTAATATATACTGTAAAAACTTATAATTGGTAGTCTGTTAATGGCCCTGTACTTTAAACTTGTACTTATTTATACCAAGCAGTCTAAAAGTCGGAGTCATCCAAAGCGTTGCCATTTTCTCTATCATTTTCTACTTCTGCACATTCAAAGTTTTCTAATAATGTTTTTATGTTATCGTATACTTCACTGGAAAATGTCCTGATATTTTTGGCAGGCTATGAACTGACGATATAAGAGGGTCGGATGACAACAGAAGGTGGCAAAACAAATCTTGTACATTTTCCCAACCACTGGTTTTTCTTATGAAAAACTGGCGATAGTTTCGGATATCTTTATTCCTGGCCTTCTGCGCCTCCTCTGATAACTGTCCCATCGGTAAAATAGCATTTGAGATAATCAATCCACTATGCTGCAAAATTTTGTGGACTGTAGGAGTAAGCTCGTACCATCCATACTGTTTCATATAAGACTCAAGAGAATTTTTACAGTATGAAATAAATTTATCAATATTTACTGCATGCCCGCTGGAAATTACAAACAATATTACGGGAAACTTTTGTAACAATAACTTATCTAGTCCAGTTGCTTTCGCTGCTGTTCCCGGGTCAGAAAAAATTTTCTGGCTGTGTTTCCATCTGTAATTGAGCCAAAGCCTTGTCGTGGACGATCAGTGGTTAAGTTCATTAATGATTTTATCCTCTTAAAAATGTTTTATTTTTTCTCTTTCACAGTTTGATCCTTGTTGTCTCCCGTTATTTTGTTTTTTCCCTAAAACAAGGGAATAAAATCATTAAATTAAGACTTCAGCAAATAAATACATACAAGCACAAAAAAATCAAGTACGATACTCACCTAATCTGTAGGAAATAGCCAGGCAAATTCCAAGAACCGTATGTATGCATATAGGACAGAAAAAAAGAAGAAGAATCAATTGGATTTTGAGTTGACAAGGATGCAGAACTTCTAGCTGTCATCTTACTGATGGGGCACTGAAGAGTACTGCTGTCAGTGAGTGCACTCAGAACTTTTCCATCTAACATTGTTAACTGTTGTCTCTGTCTTGAAGGAACGAATGTTGCCAATTTGGTTTTGGATGTAATTTTCCTATTCATTGACAACATTCTTTGTTTCTTTAAAAAACTGCAACCGTATAGGTCTGCAGAAACTTGTAGAACTAGGACGTAGTTTACTCCATATCACTTCTCCATTTTCTCTTTTCAGTGTCAAGGGTACAAGAGATGTTACGAACACACTTCCGTCACTAACTGCATCGTTTTCTTCCCATTTTTATTTATATTGGGAATGGCCATATGACCCCTAGAATCCCCACATGCAATTCAGAATGTGCTTGCCTTCACTACATGCTTCCATTATTTTCAGTATTCTCTTGCAAGTATGTTCCAATAAGTCCTGTAAACGAATTTTACAAGAGACTTCTGAATACTGATAATTTTCTGGATGTGCCTGTCTTTTTGCCTCAGTTAATCTACGAGAACTGGGATAGAGGTCTGCATGTTCATTCTTCGCTGAAAGTCTAAGCAAATTGTACGAATGTTTTGATAATTTTGATTCTATAAGTAATGACAAAGTTTCATCTACTGTGCGTGGAATGCACTTCTTTTCAAACACATAAATTGTTTTGTACATTCTTTGTGAATATCTTGGACTACTACTGCTAAATAATTTCACACTTGCAGCTCCTGCTCTATTTCTTTTTCTTCTCAAACGATTTGACAAAATTTTTGCAGCTTGTGACGTACATACAATATCTGATGAACTTTTAATAATTTTTGTCTTTGTTCTTTCACCTGCCTCGTCATAAGCTTTCATCGGGTGACCTCTTTGTTGGGTACATGCACGAGTAGTATTTACGCCACTTTTACATGCAATATATTCTGTTTCAAAAGGAACATCAGTGCTTAACCACGAAGAAAAATTAATACGGAGAGCATTAGATTTGACTTCTTCCATCTACACAAATATTTAAAATAAAAATCTTTAACTTTAAACGTCTTTCTTCAGATTACGCTACTCCTCAATTACTCGAGACAAGAAGTCCTGAAATGTGTTCCTTTGAAAAATTGACTCTCCAAATTATTTTCTTGTTGGCATAGTTGCTTCTTGAAACATTTAAACCGAGAAAATCCGTTTTATTTTATTGTGCAATGGTGAAATATACTGGTACATACAATATTAATGTGTCGGAGGCATCGGTTATGAATAGGCCTACAGGAATAAAGTTTATCGGAAATATAATAGATATGTTGATGTAAAATGTAAGGACAGTGTAATTATAAGTTTTTCTGATGCATTACTATCTGTAACTGGCAATTCAATAAAATAAATTGTTACACAAACATTGCAAAGATGTTGTGCATGTTGTTACAACTAAACACAACCTAGCAAACTAGTGAATGGATAAATTTACTTTAAAGTAAGTAAATATAAAGGGCGGAGAATTACTGGCCACATATCTTACGTTCGTGGTAAAATACGTATGCGAATGCATGTGTGTGAAGAAGGAAAAATGTTCAAAGTAAGTAGTCCTTTCAAATTAGCAGGGTTTTTATGACCTTTTCTAGAGTAACCGTAGTTATGATACATTTTAAAATAAATATTATTTGCTCCTATGGTCTCGAACGTAAGGTAAGTGGGCTTTACGTCTCGTCGACACAGAGGTCATTAGAGACGGTATACAACTTTGTACGAAGTCAGGAGCTAGGGAAGGAGTCTGCCGTAGTCTCTGTTAAAGAACCATCCCAGAATTCGCCTGGAGTGATGTCGGGAAACCATGAAAAACCGTCATCTGAACAGCCGGAACCGGGGATCGAACCCAGGACCTTCCGAATGTAAGACCAACGAGCTAACCGTTATGCCACCTCACTCAGTACATATGGTCTCGAAAAGGGCTCTACGTTTCTTTGAAACTTAACTATAATCATAATTTCTATGCTTTTTTTTTACATTCTGCTGCAACTGACAAAATTCGAACCAAATTCCAAAATTATAAGTATAAGGTTATTATTCTGTATTAATATCATACGTTCACAAATTGTGTAATACAACCACCGCTTAAAAGTACCATACAAAATCTCATACTACGAAACAATACTCCAGTTTATCCTAAGGGAGAGTTCTTGCCTTGCGTAGGTACCAGTGATGCTCTTACAGTTTTTTTAGTACACAAAATGAGAAAACAAAATATCAGGTACTTCTAACGCTTAACGCGCTTTTTAAGCTGTCCCTGTCTGACTATAAACAAAATATACTCACATTTAACTAATTAAGTTCAGTGCAATAAGATAACAACACTGGCCATACACAACAATATATAACTAATACTGATTTTCTTACCACATGCTTGGTGAAGCCAGACTGAATGTCATTTTACAAATGAAAAAGCAAAACTATGTGTGCACCGATATGAACTCCGCAATGGGGATTTGTTTCTATAGCGCGCATCCATGGAAACTAGCTTCACAGCGTGGTCACGTACATGACAAACGATTATTAGGCATTTATATCTTAAAATATAATTTTCTCGAAAAGGGGCAAGAAAGTGCAGCCGAATCTTTCAGACATTGATACATTAGTGTTATCTCTATACCGTATAGCAAATAACTCCGTGGTCCTGGTTTTTAAATTCAAAATTTAGGTTAAATATTAGTTAAAAATAAGCAATATTTCGAAGGATGAAGTGAATTACTAATTCATATAAAACAAATGATGTTATGAAATGAAGTAAATGAAATTATGGAGTTCCAGATAAAAATTATTTGCTTGGATTAAAGTGGAAAAATACTGGAACAATTCCATCGAAACATGGGATACTTTGCATAAATAGGAAGTATATTCGGATTTACTCAAAACTATAAAATTTGAAATCGTTTTCTGGTCTCATATGACTTCAGAAATCGAATAAAATCTGTAGACACGCGTAAGAATCTTTGTAGAAAAACTTCTCATTAGTTTCAGCTCGAATGTAAATGTTAAATTTTTTTTATTTCTTGACCCATGATTAGCCAATCCGGCCCACTGTGTGCTGCAGTCCCATCTCGTAGCTAGTTAATAGCAGACTAGATATTGCTATAATATTTTCCGTGTTCAAGTATCTGTGTATAAAAAATTGCGTGGCAGTTGGTTAAACGGCATAGAATTTTATGCGCTGCAGCACCATCTAGTGACGAGTTGGTGAGTAAGAGTAAAATGAAGAGCATAAAAACATTCTCCATGAAAAAAAAATACATGCAAAGATTCATGGTGATCGGTTACACAGTATCGGAGTTTATCGATCTCATACATACAAACAAATATCCATTTAAGTTTACCTATGTGTGTGTAATCTGTGAAGTCACACTTGACCTTAAATGACATTGCTTGTGTAGCTCCATATTTTCAAGTAAAATCAAAATACTTCTCCGTTTCAGGTATTGCAAAAGAGATCGTACTCGCCCAACTGACGCCGTTTTACGGTAATATTGTTTTGACAAGATCGTGTGTTTCTTTCAGGTGGAGAAACAAGCGAGCAGACGGGAAGACGTAAACGTAGTAGCCCAGCAGTTGACAATCAGAAATCTGGTAAGAAAAATATTTATGCAAGTAGTGACTGCATAGGCATTCTACTCAACAGGGAGCAAAACCAGCACAAGGTGCATTTGAATAGTTCTGACCCTCCTCCCCCTGGGTGGAGTAAGGGCTCTGATTGGCCTAGAGGGTCGGTAGGGGGGCGAGTCCTGTGTTGTGGTTGGTCAAGACCTTTTGTTTTCCTGGTCTGTGATTGGCCAAGATGTTTGTGGAGGGTGATATCACCGCCCTGTATGTTGGTGAGGGGTGTGTGTATGTAGGTGAGGGGTAAAGGAGATGCTGTATACAGAGGGGTTAGCGACCCTTTTGGAGGAAATAGTGTCTAAATGCCATGTGGGTGTTGATTGCAGTTAGCAAGGGAGGGTTGTGGGCAGGGTGGAGGAGTCCCTCCTTGAGGGATATCTACAAGATGCATAGCATCTTGAAGACATCTTGAAGAAATCTTCAAGATGTTATAAGAAAAAATATTAGATTGCGCTAGAAGGCTTATCACATACTTGTGATGAAGCATCTCCTTGAGACATCTGTAACTCACACCCCATCTCCTTAAGAAGACTGCAAGACGTCTTCAAGATGTATAGTAGATCCTTGAGACATCTTCAAGGCATCTTGAAGATGTCTTGAAGAAATCTTCAAGAAAAATTAAGATTGTGCTTGATAATGTGTGCAAACACATAACCCCCTCCAACACTTTGTGTATCACAGGTTTGTGATACCCCCTCCAACACTTACCTCCAGCAGCATCTCCAGCAGCACAACCTCCTTCCAACACGGTCACTACTCGAATGAAGAGGGGAGACAGGCTTTACTAGTAGAAAACCCTACCTTCCCTCCATTCTTAACCCTCAATTCATACCCCTCAATTTCTCCAATACTATATGTCGATGCTCAGCAGCCATTACTACTCATTTTGCTGTTGGCATCCTAGGTGAGTACATTGAAAATGACAGGACTTAGCTACGAAATAATATCTCACACATTTAAATAATAACAATTTATTTATCAAAAATACATATATAGCATTAAAATTACTTTACACATTTTTTGTTTCATTTTTTTGTTTCATTTGTTATGTACACTTTAAGTTGTGGTACATAATTCGTGACGTAGTCAGTACACGCACAGTTCGTGGTACATGAAGTTAGCATACACTTGACTGTAAAACAGTATTATCGCACGCATAGTTTGTGAGTCAGTCAGAGTTTGGCAGACAAACAAACACGCATTGTCTTTTGGTGCACAGCTAGCTGTGTAAAACACCTTTAGTTTTGATGCATGCACACAATTCGCGACATAGTCAGTACACGCACAGTTTGTGATGCATGAAGTTAACATACACTTGGCTGTATAATAGCACTGATGCGCGCACACAGTTCGTGACATAGTCAGAGTTTGGTAGGCAAACAAACACGTACAGTTCATGAAGTACTGCCTTTGGTACACAGCTTATACACAGTTATATGTGGTTCACAGCTAGCTTGCTGTGTGAAACACAAGCAGTTCTTGTTTCAAACAGCCAGTCAGGTGATCGTGTTGTATAACGTAGATGTGATGTATAGACAGTTGACAGGTACACCGGCAACGGGATACCCGCCCAGCTGGTAGGAATGACGGTGGGTTGTTAGCGCTCAGCTAACAGATAGGCCGGCGTGATAGCGTCCGTCTGGACGGCAAGGAAGACGGCAGAACAGATGGTCAGTCAGACTCGGTAGACCTCACAGCATACCAGGCATGGTGTGCGCATTGCAGACTGTCCAGGCGAAGTAAGCAGGGTAATGTGTTTCCTTCGCGATATCCAGATTTTTTTTAATCTGGTAAAGACATGCGATAATGACCCCAGGGTAATGTTGTAATACCGTCTGTGCAAATAAAATGTTTGTCTTCAGTTGCCGATAAAGCTACCTTAGAAACGTATTCAGTAAAAACTGTGTGTTCGCGCGATCGTAAATGATATTGGGCGCCCCAGACCCGAGAATTTTGCGTTAAGCATTCCAAATAATCACTAAACATGAACGTGTTCAGCACATTACTGTTTACGTCTTTAGCTTTATGCGTACATTTCCCATCCTGTAGGGTGTAAGCATAAAGTTTAGGGTGCAAACCTACAAAGGTGGTGATGAAGTAGATACCATACTCATCCTTCATAACTCCTGAAACGCCCTTGTTTATACAGGAAAAACCTTGGCAATTATCTGGTGCATAGTTTGAAGTATCGAAACGTGTAGCCAAACGGGGAGCAATGCGAACATACACATCGGGACAGTGTGCCTCGTAAATTAAACTGTCAGTGTCACAATACAGCATGTGTAAAAATGGCAAAGGAAACTATTGACGCATAAAGTTGTAGTGAAAATCGTACAGATACAATTTTTAAAGTTCGAGAATTGCAACAAGAGTGTACAGAGGTTTGTTAAACGTAATATCAAGTTTGTCCATCTCGATCAATACAAGTTCATCGGCGAGGATTTGACACCCTTTGAATGTCGGACGCCTAATCAGTTCTGCCGCACCATAGATCATGTCGTACCGCGAAACGACACGAATATCACGTTCCCAGCGAACATTTTAAAGGCATTTGCCATAAACGGAACTACACTTTAATTTAAAAAACGATTTCTCAAACGCATTCGCACTCTGAGCATGTTTGTCAATGTTAAACATATTGTATGGCTCCATCCATGCACCCTGGTCAAAGCGTAATACATGGCGAACAGTTTGCAGAACAAAGCCGTACACTAGGTAGTGCTTCAGTGTTTGCCAGTGTATACTATAATTCTTCCGCGGTTCTAAAGTATATAAAAGTTTCTCCGTCGTGCAGTTTGGTAGTACGCCATTGATTGGTGCAAGTGGCAGATCAGATAGCACATCGTGACATTCCTCTGGGAACATCAAATCAACCTCCGCGAAAAAGCATGAGTCCCCTTGTGTATCGATGTTGACGAAATCCCATTGAGAAAATTAATTATCCGGAACCCACTGAAAATTAGCAAAAGGAAACTTCGACATCATTGTATGACTGTACATACAGTTTATGTCTAAGTAGCAGATATACAAAGACGGGAGGAAAGGGCCGTAGTACTCGTTCATGTAAATATTGTTGGCAGTTGCATGCTATTTACTCACTTGAGTAATACCACCTCGAACCCCGTGTTCAACCAAAATATATTTATCCGGTTCGGTCAGCAGCTCCAAGTGCGCTTGTGTCTTCAACAAAAGACCATCCCAGGCTAAGGCAGGAGCTGTGACATAAAATGTGGGGTCCACACCATATGCCTCTAAGCAGACCGACATGAAATTCTCAAAAATGTCTGCTAACAAACGTGTAGCCATGTGTAAATACTGCAAGGCATACTCCATTAGTGTATTACAGTTGAATGCAATCCAGGCAGCCTGAGCGTGTATGTAATCACACTCACTAATACCCTCGCCTTTCATTACATTGTAAATGTGTCTCTAGGAGGCAGGGAAATCTCTCTCAGGTTTTCCATTGATTGTACATGGTCGTATGGAAACACTCCCTTTCCTTGCGGCAACTCAAACTGCGCATCGCCTGGAAACTGCGCACGGTTGAGTTTCAGTTGGTGCGACATCAGATTATTAGCTAATGTTTCCAGCGACGCATTCATCAAGTTGAATTAATCGATAAATTTAAGTCTTACAATATGCATGCCTCATTGTGCTGTGTTCCCGTAAGGAATGTGTTTTGTGATACACTTCTAACTCTCCATATTGTTCCCAATGACTTTGATTTTGCCTGGGTTTTCCACAACTATGCTGCCGTCTGCCAGTGTTACACGGCGAGAGGCGAGCGAGCGCATGAGAAAATGACCTTCGTAATTTTGCATGTTGTGGAATACAGCTTCAAGCTGAAACTCGCGAGACGGAATTGTAAATTGCACTTGTTGTGCGCGTATCCTCTAAATTCACCAGTCAGGTGGTCATGGTCAGGTACAATTTTGTCTGAAGCCTTATGCAAGTCCTTCTTACAAATGTAACACTTAGTCTGACTCGCATGCCGGACCCTATCGGTTGCAGTCAGCACCTTCTTACCTACATCTACCTTGTAAATATCACATACATATTTTGTCAGCTCGACTAGTTTAGTCACAATTTACTCCATATAATTCTCACCCACAAATGTATGGTACTCTGTTTCGCTAGCATCATAACTTCACACTAACAAAACAGACGCAGCATATGGTACATATTTATTCATAACCATCGTGCTAGAACCTCCATCTTGTGGCATACATGTATCCGTGGGCTGCAAAAAAGTTTCAGAGTCGCAATATGCTACAAACCCCATTCTCTGCTGCTTATAAAAGTTAGTGAATTCAAGCCACGTATCATCCTGACTAGGAAATGTAGCACGTACAGCAGAGTGTTGTTTACACTGTTCAGTGTGTGCAGTGAGTCTGTCTTCGCTCGAAAATTACTGAAGATAGTATTTGCAAATCCAAATTTTTCCATGATGTTTAGTCAACTGACTGTGTACAATGTGAGCTAGACTTTTTATAGTTACAAAGTGTAAATGGGCAGTACATTCACTAGCTCGAAGTGCCAAAACATTTACATGGCGCTCTCTTCGCACAGGAGATATGTGAAGAGGAACTATTCGAGTGTCCGTCGCATTAGAGCACGTTTCATCAATAATATTTGTATCTTTATCAACACAAGCGTACACATTAACACAAATATTATTCAGCTCCTCGAAACGCGACACCTGATGTAGTGTTGTAGGGAAAATCATACCAGTCGTCTTAAAAACTGTCCTAGGATCAGGGTAAGATGTGAATCTGTCAGCATTGCTTGGTGCAGGATACAAACCCGTGACTATGCTATACAAAAAGTAGTTGGACAGTCTGCATTGACACAAGCTTTCCTATTGCCAATAAACGCAGGGACTTCAGTGTGTGCAACACCTACTGTGAACATACTGAGATATATGCACATTCAGTTGTAGGAGGAGCTTCAAAGCTCACCCACTACTGTGCCCAGCAAACTCCATGACATTATTTGTAAGTGCGGGAATGAATTACTCATCAAATGTTTCACCTGCATCTGAGAACTCGAGAAGAATGCATGATTTGGAAGAAAAATTAAAATTCTCTGTGGTAGTTTCCTCTGCCAACCCGCCTTTAATAAATTTACCACTCAGAGACACATACACTTTAATGGGACGGTGTTGCCGCGAGGGTAAAGCCAGGAAGGGCTCTCTACAACTGATAAGAAATGTGTTCAAATCCACGTCAGTTTCAGCCCGATCATTATTGATACGTGCGTCCACAAATCTATTACCAAACACTATATACAAAAGCGTGTAAGTGAGCGGAGCTGGAGATAAGAGCTCAACAACAGCAGCTGGCGAGGTCGATACGCCACAAGACGTGCCAGCCTCGATAACATTCTGCACACAGACACGTTTCGCGGAGGAAGCCATATCGATGTTTTTTACCAGATTAAAAAAATGGAATAATGCAGAGAAAACAATAACGATTTCACCACAGACCTGGAAAAATATTAAGAACAGTAAGTAATAACATTCACGATGTGTTTACCGGTTGTTTCGGTAGCTCAGTGGATAGAGCGTTAGAGTGGAACTCTAAAGGTGCAGGGTTCGAGTCCCTGCCGAAGCAATATTTTTAGGAAAAAAAAACAATTTCCAACTAAAATTCCGAGGTTTGAGCGAGAAAATAAAAATATTTTACAGTCACTCTCATACATTCTAACAGACATACTCACACAACGTCACAGACATACTTACATACGGTCACTCTCTCATACATTCAAACAGATATACTCTCAATGCTACATACTCACACAATGCTACATAAATGCAACCATACATATGTTCATTCATTTTTTAATACTAAATGTACTTACTGTTAGCAGTATGTGAGCCAGCGTTAACAAACACACAGTGATACAGATCACACAAGTTACACACTTTATAAAATCATTGCAGATCAACTCTGTACGCATGATGCTAGTAACAGAGGGGTGCTAGCAAGAGTGTCAGTAAGACGCATGTGGGTATGACTCACACACCCTTCTGCTTCTAGCAAACAGAATAGTGCATAATTTAAAACTAGCGAAGGTAGCGGTAAGATGCACATGTCTTGAGCCGCGCACCTTTCTGCGAGCAGCTGCGCATGACTCACACGAGCAGCAAAGCTAATAATCAATAAATTCGGAGCCGAGAGGCACCAGACTTGGCCATTAAAATGACACGCGCCTTGGTAATGTTCTGAGCCAGCTGTGAGCGAAGTAACTCCCATGGCTAGCAAAGCGACTAATCGATAAATTCAACGCTCCTGGATGCTATCCGAGAAGCCATGCAAACTACACTTTTATGCGGGTAGACAGTTGTAAGGAATTATATTCACTCTTTGAAATAAAACACATATAATTTCTTTAAGTATTTATTGCAGTTAAGACTGTACTACATTAGTAAATATTCTGTGCAAACACTTATTAACAATTTTCTCAACAGCAAGTTCGTTTTTAGATTGACGCATTCTCGTAACACGGGGCTTCCTGCCGGGTCGAGACGACGTGGAGGACGTTGGAGATAAACAGGGCAGTGTCATGAATGGTGAGTCGACGCACGGTCTGTCGCAGTCAGGACTATGAAGTACGATGTTGGTAGCTTGCTCAGGATTCAAGGTCTTAAAATGTTCGTTGACTGCGTACACAGTGCCCGGAAATGGCGTCGTCTCCAACATGTAATTAACTGGACACTTGTTAATGTCCGGACAGGCGATAATGTCGTGGGCACGTTCGTCCCCTAGAGGAAACACAGTAAATTTAATGTGAAATATTCCATCAGAAGACTCAGTAAATTGGTGTAAGATTGCAGAAGACCAGTTAGCGAATTCGATGCTGTTTCTTTCTTTATTAACACTGACGTATGGGTTCCCTGGATGAAAGTTCATTATTCAATTCCCCACAGAAAATGCAGACACAGGTTGACAGTGAGCAATGCGGCTAGTAGCTGACAGTACACAAAGTTATCGGTCATTAGCTTGCTTGAAGTAAACAACTCAATGGCTCGTCACCAATTAACGTATATGTTTTCCGAGAGGAAAAACACGAAACAAGCAAGCGTAATGCACATCGTAAGTGCGTAGCGAGATGAAATGTATTACGTACGCGAACACAAGAGAAGCAAAAACGTTTGCATTAAATTCCATTACCCTTCATTCTTAGCATTTGCAATGGAACAGCTCCACTCACAACACAACATATGAAATGTGTTATCTGTTTGATAATGATTATGTATTTCACCATCACAAACTTCGTACCAGTTAAATACCACTCCACTTTCCGGTCGTCTTAGTTTGTAATTAATGTGCCGGTCATTGTGTTGTCCACGCAATACTTCGTTAAAACTGAGTTTTAGTAGGTTGTCAAAAGTACACTTTAATTTTAGTTCTGGACGTAAATAGTAGACAGGACAGTTGGCGAGCTGACACTCCACACCTTCTCTGTAGTGTATACCTAAATACATATCATATAATACGTCCAATGTTCGCTGTCGTTACAAATGTGCATCTGCAACGGTAAACCATAAGGTTTAAAACATACATGCCTATAACCAACCTGCACTGTCACGTAAGTTTGAGATGGGTCAAACAACACCAGCATACTTGCGGAGACTGAGTTGATCACAGTTCCTACACAGTATTAAATACAACTATGTGTGTACCATTAACACAAGTTATCGACTTTTTCTGTGCGAGTGAAAACGGGTAATCTCCTTTGCATAATGTTTCAAATGACGGACAACTGTAAGAAAGCTGTAAATCAATTACATTATTCATACAAAAATTGCGTAGAATTCTTTCCTTGTCAACTCCAGCAACATAGACAATAGAATTACCTATGCATTTTTGAGAAGATGTGTGTGATGTTACCTTCATTCCACACAATCCCGGGGTAATTACGTAAAAGCCACGCATTCGTGCGCTTAAACTTGTCATCCATATCACACAAAGGAAATGGTGCTTTTAGCGTAAAAGTTTTTGTCTCGCCTTGCATTTGCGCTAAACATATTTGTTTCACAATAAACTCTGAACATCCGTAGAACCCCTGTATGTTACAGAACATGTTCTCCACTCAGAGGTTCGCGCGTAACTAACCTACGTCAATACTCTCACGAGTTTTATCTCGGGCATTATAAGAAACAAGTCTATCGTGTAATATAAGGGCAAAAGCCTGTATGTGTGGAGGGAAAAGGGCGTCAGCGGTAATTTCTATTTGCGAATCAATAACGTTAGAGTTTATTGTTTCATTTTGTTTTGCATATCAAATACGAATAACAGTGCTTTTTCGAAGTAGTCAATAAATTGGAGACGGATCTCGGTCATAAAAAGCAGCATGAAACGCTTTGTACATATCATAAACAATAAAAAATTAACCATTGGTAAAATTAAGATTGAAATCGGAATACGGGTAACATTCGCTGTTGAGATACAGTTTAATGTTTTTTATGCTGCTGTGGTCGAAAAGCGACCTGTCTCTAGTTACGTTATTTTGGCAATTTGTTTGGAAACCGATTATTTCAAATCTCGGTTTCTCTGCGGGAAACTTGATTTTACATTCCATACAATCGTTCGCGCACTTGGCAACGTAGGATAGCATTCTAAACTCCAGGAGTAAAATGCAACAGTCACATATTTTTCCTTTCTCAACATGTTTCAGTCAACGCACATGTTCTGGCGTATTTAAAACCACATGAGGCACTAACCAATCTACAGTCTTTAGTTCCTAATGTGATGGGTTCTTCCAGGTCACCTGTGCGGTACATTGCATTTGCTGTAGTATTTGTTAACAGTAGAACCAATTCCTTTTTAGCATTAAGGATAACCCGGCTATAGTCCTAGGCGAAGCCGAGTAACATTTTCAGTGGAATGACTGCTTCGTATATTCCTTCAGAGTTTATGTTCAACTTGAAATCATCTTTATCAGCCCAACCAGCTGCTTTGTAAGCTTGTTTTTCGTACATAGCTACAGAAATGTAATTTTTTATTGTTGAAGTAATACCAACATCTCTCGATTGGTCAATCTCCACGCCGTTTAATTCGTAGGCTATACAATCAAACAACTGAAAAAGTCAGTTTCTCACGATACTCGTGTGTACGGTGTTATTTCCATCAAAATTTTATATGTTCCTTCCAGTCTTATGTGCGACTTGTAAGGCAACGTGTGTATGTCTTGATTCTGTATACAAATCCTTATTTCCGATGGGAAAACATAAGGACCTGCGCTAAATGGTTCATACATATGCAACTCTGTCCTTGTGATTGCATCATCAAAAAATACAGGGTTATTGATATTATGAACTCCATCCATGTTTGTTCACAGTATATCCTAACCTCTCTAAAAATTGTACGCTGGAAAGTGTTAACTGTATAGGCTTAGGACAAGCACTGATGGGTTTATGTGGGCGCTCACGACGTTTTGTACTATGCTGTAACATGCGTCCATGCAGTGTTGTGTTATTAAGAAAATTAATCCCCATTATGTAGCACACTGAATGTATTCTAATACGTCGGTGTTGCTTTTAAATTTTTTTTACTTTACTTTCTTCAAGTGAAGGCGTGCTGTAATTTCCTCGTCGCAAAAGTTTACCAACCTGTCCGCTTGGTCTACTATATGTAAAACCATTCGGTCCATGGGGTTAACTATTACAGGCACGTAAATAAGTGTGCGAGGATGTTCAATTATTTTGAAACCCGTAGGAACAGAACACGTAAACTCGTGTACAGTGTTGGATCGTTGGCATTTAAATAGGAACCTCCAGCAATATTCAGATTTACTTTACAAATGTTCACTGGAGGTATATTTACAGGATCTTGCGATTTATGAAAATGTTTGGCATGGTAAATTGCTGGTTTAAAACCTAACATTCTACCAAATGTGTCGCGAGCTCCAAAGTCAATTAATACGCTACTCAACGTCCAACACTTAAGTGTATTTTCATTTGCTTTTGGAGAAAATATTGTGCCTTTAGGTAATGCAATCCTTAAATATTCTACAATATCGGATACTTCGTAGGAGCCTGTAGGAATTACGATTTTATGTTGCTCACCACATGTCTGATATACAAAGCTGTTGTTCCCGACATCAATATTTGGTATTTAATTATAACTAACGAGGCTAACCAGACATACTTGCCATTCACCAGATAAGTCGAGGGGTGGAAAATATGTAGCCTTCAATTCCGAAGAATTACCTGTCAACATTAAAGTTAGCGACATTATTACTGGCCTCTGTCTCCCAGCTACACATTGCTTTTATAAGCGCGCGAGAAATTTAAGACACAAGTATCCACAGTTCCACGTGTTTGATAAGTGGCCGGTCAAGTAATTATACATTACTTTGCTTCCTCGCAAGTAAGTGCGCACCTCTTTTGGCGGATGCAAATCACAGAAAGTGTTATAGTAATGCACGTTGTTGTGTATTTTGCTAAAACACTCACAGTGCGTACCATCACCTTTACGATCGTCCAAGTTAACGATTCGATTACGCTTTCACGAGCATGTAGTTTTCGAGAAAGAGCGTTTCTCATGTACACTCCTCGAAAATACGGTATGCGCAATTTTTAGCATAGTAACACAAATCTGTATCAGTTAGGGTGCGCTGTGGTAAACTATTTAATACTTGCATTTGCATTTTTTTTAAACCTCTCCCTTGAGTGTATGGTCTTAAATAGAGAAAGCGTCCGTTTTTTGTGTTATTGGCTAAAGCTTCCACCTTGGCATTGTGTCGCATAAGTTCTGCTAATCGTTTTTCAGTAGCATTTTTTGACGTAATTGTTTTTGCGATAGAACTAGCTCCCCCTACTACTGTAACGAGGGCTGGTAACACCGGAAATAGTAATGGAAAGATACCACCTTTCTTATGCTTTGCTATGCCACGTTTTCTTTTTTTTTTTTTTATGTTTTCAGAACCGGTTTTTACTTTGGCCTTCATAATTTTCGATACGAGCCAAGAGGTTGCTTTTTCACCAAGTTTCGTCTACTGTGATTTCGCTATTTCATCTGCTTTGGTTACGATCTCACTGTCTGCTTCGTGACATTCGCCGAGATCGTTGGTGTTGAAATACTTAATATTGTGTTGTTTGCAAGCTTTGTCTAACCTGTTTATAGCCTTATCTCCTTGCGCTTATCTCGTGACAAGCCGTGTCCCAGTTCTGTAATATTAATAAGATGGGATATAAGCTTCAAAAGGCAGGTTGTTTATAAGCTTGTTAAGTAAACCGCGTCCTTTTTTTTTACCTTGTGTGTATGAGACATAGTTATACACTGTGGTGTAGTGTATATATAGCGATGTTTATAAACGGTTTAGCTCAGTAGCAATGAAAGTAATTAAGCAAGAACACGAACTGCCTGTAGTTATTTCATATGACGAAAAAGAAAACAACACTGTAGGAATACATGGGCCATTGCTGCCGCGTAATATATTAGCGGGCATATCTGGACCAAGTTCCTCGGGGTAATCTTGTTTAATGTTGAGCTTGCTTGAACAACCAAATGGCTTAAAGTTTGAAAATGTGTATGTGTTTTCCAAAACTTTACAACAAGACAAATACAAGCATTTGGAGAAAGTTATAAACTCTATTGAGGAAATGAAATAATTTCCCTACAGCAACAAGGAACAAATTGTGACGCTCAAAGACGCCTTACCTAATTCAATAATTATATTTGACAATGTGTGGGCTGAACCACAAAGCGAGATTCAAAAGTACTTCAGTTTCGAGCATCACTGAGGTGTTAGTTGTTACTTTATGCAAAGTTACGCTAGAATCCCGAAACATAATTTAAGAGATAACTTTAATGTTGTAGTATTGTTTAAGATGAATGACATGAACATTCATCATGTGTACGCAGATCATGTTACAACAGATATGTCACTTAACAAGTTCAAAGAAATGTGTTCGTTCTGTTGGCATGATATGTTTGGATTTTTAACTATTGTTAAAGATTTTCCTTCAAAATAGTGGTAGGTAAAGGTACAGTTTTGATCATTTCATCATTTCTGACGAAGAATGAGATACTCGATTTCAAAGTTTGGTCACAGTGCACTCAAGAAAAAGTGTGACCATGAATGCATCACGCACGATGGCAGTGGTGCATGTACTTTGATCAGGTGTGTGTTATGCGACGTCGGAAATCCATTGCAAGCTACTGATGCAGTCAATAAAAGTTACGTTATGAACTTAAGTAATATCACGATGGATGCTGTACGTAGGAGTGTGGGTTAATTAGAAAAAATGTTTACTGCTACAATAGAGACTTTAACACTTGATTTGAAACAAAGTCTGGAGGTGGGTTCTGATGCTCTGAAAGAGACTGCAGGTATAGGTGAGAATATGAGTGTGTTAGCAGACTTGATTGAAAACACACTTACAAACATAACGTCTGAAATACAAACATTTCAGAAAGTGTTGTATGTGAAATGAACCAAACTCTTAATGTTAAATTGCAAATGTTGCACACAAGTTTCAAAAACGAGCTAAAAACGCGCTTACTAGACATAGCTACGAACAGTAATGTAGAAAAACAGATGGATGATGTTGGAAAGAAATTATTTACGTATTTAAACGGGAAACTAAGTGTGTTGAAGAGTAAAATTGAGACCATACATACAAAATTCATTGGCATGGAGAAAAACTTGAAACATGCTCTACCGACAGAACAATGTGGGGGTGCTGAATCTAGACACGTCGGCTAGGGTCAGGACTGCGTGCAAGAAACAGCATGGAAGCGTGGACAAGGATGGTCTGACATTGCGTGCAAGACTGACACACGCACAGCGTATGTCGGCATGCATTGAAACACCGGCTCGCACGCGCACAGCTTATGTCAGAACATGGATTTTGAACGGCGCTATATAAGTACGTAACGTTTTCATTTGCGCATCACAAAAATTTTGTTACTTGGGAAAGAATTACGTGATGTAATAGCAAGCATAAAAACCAAGTATTTACTTGCTAAGAAAGCACGCCTTGGCCAAGACACAATTAACGAGCAGATATTTAAACCTGTGATGTCACACCTCGATAATTTGAAACAGACATCTTCGGTGCTTGAACCTGGATCCTTGAAACAAGAAACCACTTCAGCTGAACTCAGTCACACTGTGAAAGAATATCTCAAATTAAAAACCCGTGCAGCTGATCGCGACACTGAGTACAGTGTTTATAGACGTATAAATAAACTCTATTTGGGGAAAGATGAAATTGTGTTTTTGCCCAGGGATGGACTGAAAGTAGGTGACATCAGAGTTTCCCTAGGCTTGTATAAATTACTTTTCAAAAAATATCCTAATGGCTACTCTGATGATGATTTGGACTTGTATAAAAATTTGATTGATTTAACTAACGCCCAGTATGTCGACAACGACGCAGGTACTGGCGAGTATAAGGATATGAACCATCCTAAGTTTCCTACAGAGGAGGTGAATTTATAAATTCGCACTTTAAGGCACTAATGAACAAATACAGTATTAATAATTATTTTTCTAACAATGAAAAAAGTGCGCGATTGTAGAATGTGTGATAAGAACGCTTACGGGGATGCTGTACAAGAAATTCACCAGCAGAGGTTCCCACGAATGGATACATATTTTACCTCAGATAACACAATTTACAACTCAAAATTTCACCGTACAGTAGGAATTGCTCCAAAAGACGTGAATAATAATTCGCTTCTGAATTATGTATATCGAGCTCTTAAAACAGTTAATCCTAGCCGCCCAAAGTTCAAAATTGGCGGCAGTGTACGTATATCGAATTAAGACATGTTTTTGATAAGGGCTTTAATGTACAATGGAGCTATGAAATAGTCAAAATTATTGGTGTTAAAAAACTAACCCTAGAACTTATATTTTGGAAGATTCTAGCAGGTCGCCTATGCAGGGCTCATTCTATTCTTTCGAATTACAATATACAAAGTTTCCAGAGACTTACCTGGTAGAGAAAATCGTGCGAACTGCAGGCGACATGGCTTTAGTAAAATGGCAAGGCTTTACAACTAGTCAGAATTCTTGGGTCTTAAGAAAGGATATTTTGCCTCTGAAGAAATTAACTGTTTGTGTGTGGGTTTAATCATTATTGAGATGACAATCCACTGTGCCTCTCCATCCCTCCCTCCTTCACTGCGGGGCACATGCGGTGACTTCCTCCCTTCCTTCACTGTGAGGCGCTCACCTGGGAAACTTGTCGTGCGCGCCGTGGCTCCCACACCTCTGCCGGCCGCGCGTGTGTCTATCTACCGCGAAGCCCAGCTGAATGTAAGTTTAACGAGGAGAAATGTTATTCTCTGTTTGGACACTCGCTTCCCGTCGGTCGATCGATCGATCGATCGCACTTCATAGGGGTCTCGGTCTCGTGTAGATGTTATCTCTTAGCCAGATGTTCACCGCGCATATAAGGGATTGCCCCCCCCCCCACACACACACACTGCAAGTGTTGGGTCAGCTTGCTTCTCACATTGAAAGAGCGAAGGGCTAGCTTGCGACAGTTTTATTAACACGATCCTTAATTGAAACTACACTCTGTGTTGGTGGGAAAATATCCCCTGCGTATCTGTGTTGGTGGGAGACGCGTATCTATGATGCTAACAGCGGGACTGTCCTTTGGTTTCTCATTTACCCTAAATTGCCCGCATTTCTGAGCGTGTGAATATTTTTTTGGGGAGTTTGTATATATATACGAGACTTTATGCCTAGAAACTCTCGGTCTATAATATGGCTAGCTTTAACGATGATGGTGGGTATGACAAGATGCTGTAGGCAGCACTGGGTGTTGTCGAAGTGCTGCATCACCATCAGGATCCAGATCCAGTTCAATATGAGGAGTACATACAGAGGCTGTGGGCAGCAATGAACAACCCCACACCTCTGCAACTCCAGTAGGTGCTGCCGCAACAGATGCAACAACAACGACAGGTGTACCCGCAACAAGTGCAACAGGTGCAACCACAACATTAGGAAGTGTTAAACCTATCGCCTAGAGCGAATATACACTCGATTCGCCACCATCGCAAGAGGGAGATGCTGAAGACGTTGAGGTACGTCAGGAGGTAGCATGGTTGGTGGATGAGTCCTGAGGGTGTGATTTGGACACCTCCCCGACACCGACGCCTCCGCCCTCCACCACCGCCGCCTTCACCACCGCCACCACCACCACACAATCCTTGTCGCGAGGAAAGACGACATCGACGACATGAGCGTCAAAGAAATTTGAGACGCCAGTGGATTGTACAGTGGGTTCATCCCACTGCTGACTTGATGGACAGAATGGAAAGCGATACCAGTGACGACGACGAATTTTAATGTGTGTGTGCTTTTTTTAATGTGTTTATATATTTATGTGTTTAATGTAAATTTTTCAAAATATATACAGTGTTCAAAATGTCATTCTTCTTCTTTTATTGGTGAGTACCTATGCATTACAAGTGATATTTTGGTGTGTTGCATTTTATTAAACTGTATTTAATACAGTTCAATAAAGTGTGTTTGAAATATGTTTGTTAAGTCGTATTTTTAAAAATATTGTTTAGTAAATATTTTTTTCTCTGAATGTGTACACAATAAATATTTCATCTGTTACAATTATGTATTACTAAACTGTATTTCTTAAATGCAGTTTAATAATATGTATTTGAAATATATTTTCTTAGTAATCATATTTTTCTCTGAACACATACACAATAAATATTACTCCTGATAGTTGTTGTGAAGACAACCAGCAATACAGTTACACACCAAGTATAATTTCTACTAAGTTTAGTTTGATAAGAATATCCAGCAATGATAGTGATTGTATTTTTTTTTTTCAAGTATTTATTTCACAATATAATACAATATCGATCTTTGAAGAGAAACTGCTGATGAGAAGATTGATATAAATTTACATAACCACATATCTTATTCTTAATAAATTATAGAACACATTTACACAGTAGTTGAAACACAGTAATTTCCTCTTTCTCTCTTAGAAAATAATACATAGTCTCTCTCTCTTAGAACACGAGTCTGTCAATAAAAAACTCGCGCAATGCCTGTGCTTTGCATTCAGTACAGAGATACCTTTTGAAACACTTATGAAGCTTAAGTTGATACATGTCTCTAAGTTTGCGAAAACTAATGTATGGAAATTGTTCTTTGGCGTTTAAAATTTTAAAAACAAATTCACATATACTTTGCAACATCTTTGCCTGGGAACGACCCAAACACATACTGTAATGTCTTCAAATAATACATTGTCTATAACTTTACCGAGAGATTCGTAACATATAGTACCAGCACTCCACTTAATGGCGTGAATTTTGTATGTTTGCATTCTGAATTTTTTCTGGATATCTGAGTCTAACACTGTCCAGCCCCAGGGAGGTTGGAAGGAAAAAATACTTGTTGAGTAATCTGTATCAACATTACTTATGCCAATTTCTTTAATAATAAAAGAATTGGGATAGTTATCGAATCCTTAAATGCAAGCAAACATTTTCTCGACACAGAATAACACACCTTACAGATGCAAAATTTTTCTCAACATAGGGATACTTGCAACACAGGACATCTTGTACTCACAGAGATAGTATGCAGATACTTGGATCGCAGGGCGTCTTGTATACAAGGTCGTTGTGTAGTGTTGTTGTATGACTATAGCCGGTGCAGGACTCGAACCACTGGTACGTAGTCTGGTGTTCGTATCTTCTTAGCTCGAAGCTGACCTTGTTGCCAACTCGTGTAGGCCACACGTCTCTGAACTCGTCTTCTATGCTCAAGTCGTCCACTGATGTTGGAAGATCAGAAATTGGTGTTAGATTGGCGATCAGACAGCGTGAACTCCCACAACCCTCAATTTTTTTTAAAACAGTTGTTAAAATTCCAATAACCGAACAAATGATGCTCTGTGTTGCAGGTCTGAAATTGGGTGTCGCCAATATGCGGTTTATAAACTACCCAACGATAACCGATTTCAAATTATTCGTACTTATCTGTTTTATCCGGTCTAAACGTAACTAGATTAAAATTTGAAAATTCTTTAGTCATAACAGTGGGAGTGTTGTCTCACAGTAGTCGCAGAGTAAACTGACGAGAAATGGCACTTACTTGTTACTAGTATGGTGTCATTATGCCATCTTGTGTGGAGAGAGAGGAGGGGGAAGCGCCACCCTACTTCTTACTTGCTGATGATGCTGCTTCCCCCAAGTCCAGTGGAAGGTTGTCTAGTTGGTAAAGTACAACCTCCTCTCTTGTAGGTATACATTACTGAGTCGTATCCGCGCCTGACGCTCGTGTACGTATCTGCAGGGTTAAATGGCAGTGACATAATGGAAAATAAATGCTTGAAACCAAGTAACACTTTCTTATATAGGAAGAAATCTAGGGGGGAGACTTTGAGGGGTGAGAATGGAGGGGAGGTAGGGTTTTATACTAGTAAAGCCTGTCTCCCTTCTTCATTCGAGTAGTGACTGTGTTGGAAGGAGGTGGTGTTGTTGGAGGTGCTACTGGAGGTAAGTGTTGGAGGGGGTGTCACAAAACAGTTATACACAAAGTGTTGGAGGGGGTCTCAAGGATCTGCTATAAGACTTGAAGACGTATTGCAGTCTTCTTAAGGAGATGGGGTATGAGTTGTAGATAACTCAAGGAGGTGCTATGCATCTTGAGATATGTCATATGTCTTACAGACACTAGGACTGTGGGAGTTATAGACGTCTCAAGGAGATTCTTCATCCCAAGTGTGTGATAAGCCAACTAGCGCAATCTTAATTTTTCTTGTAGTGTCTTTAAGAATTCTTTAAGATATCTTGAAGATGTCTCAAGGATCTGCTATACATCTTGAAGACATCTTGCAGTCTTCTTAAGGAGATAGGGTGTGAGTTGTAGATGTCTCAAGGAAATGCTATGCATCTTGAGATATGTTATATGTCTTACAGACTTAGGACTGTGGGAGATGTAGACGTCAAAGGAGATGCTTCATCACAAGTATGTGATAAGCCTTCTAGCGCAATCTTAATTTTTTTCTTGTAACATCTTGAAGATATCTTCAAGATGCCATGCATCTTATAGACATTTCTCAAGGAGGGACTCCTCCACCCTCCCCACAACACTTCCTTGCTCATAACAATCAATACCCACATGATGTTTAGACACTATTTCCTTCAAAAGGGTCACCAATCCCTCTGTATACAGCCTCCCCTGTACTCCTCGCCCACATACACACACCCCTCACCCACATACAGGGCGGGGATATAACCCTCAACAAAAATCTTGGCCAATCACAGACAAGGAAAATTAAACGTCTTGACCAACCACAACACAGGACACGCCCCTACCAAACCTCTAGGCCAATCAGAACCCTTGCTCCACCCGGGGGAGGGGGTCAATGCTATTCAAATGCACCTTGTGCCGGTTTTGCTCCCTGTTGAGTTAGAACTCCCATTCAATCACTACTTATGCAGAGTTTCAGTTGTGTCACTCCATACTCTTGTAATCGTCACGAACATCTAAACGTCCTCTCTGAGCGAGTAAAATTACTAATTATGGATGTGGTGATGAGGTGCGCTGCAGTGAAATACAGCCAGAGCAGGAAATGGTAGAGTCCCTAGAAATCCTCCCTCTTCACCTACCAAATTCCCACCAGCACCACAGCAGTGCTCTCACAATCCTCATGAAATTCCCACACGCTGCAGCACAATGGTGCCTGGGACTGAACCAACCAACTACAAGAGCAAGGCTTCTGTCAAACCACAGAGTCAAGAATGCACCCTGGTAGCACATCTAGCCATAAAGGCGGTTCGCAATAAAGTTAGCACTCATAAAAGCCCTGGAAATGTTCTATTTTCTGCCAATTCGTATCATTCCGCGCATGACGACTAACGAGGGGAAATGTCTAACCTCTCTGGACACTTCACTTGATGTTTGCATGTGTAAGATAAATTGTGTTGTCGCAGGGAATAATTATAGTTTGCCAAATAAAAGTTTATTAATTATGCAAAATACAAGTATGTTTTATTCAGTTGATTTTATTTTAGTAATCTTGTATTTAAGTAGGAAACTACCCGGAACTATACAACCATACAAGCAGTACGGTAACTATAGTTAATGTTGAATTATATGCAGTAACAGTCACTGATATTTTTCAAATGTTAAATTCTTAGTGCTCACTTTATCCCGAATGACCTATACCCATGAACACTGCTCTACTAAATTACAGAAGTAGTATAGCTTCAGACGATTCTTTACATGAAATGAAACATTACCACACTAGGAGGGGGGTGGTGGTAAAGTGAACACATGCGATAGTGGGAAAAGTATCGTACGAAAGGGACGTAGAACTGTTTTGTACCTCGTAAATAATGAAGTGGTTAGCATTATAGATTGTTCACCTAAGGTGTATTCGTACCAATCTTACACCACTTAAAATTTTAACATTAATATTCAAATTCTGTATAGAATGTACCATAACAATTAAACCCAAGTTTTCTCAAACGCAACACTTAACTTTCTGCTGGCTGCATGCCTGAGTGGGCATTAAATTTGTAGTCTGTTTCATGTAACTTGTCCGTATTTTGACATTTCTCTTCTGAGAAATGTGTATGGTAGTTCCATCCTTTGGAGCGTTAAACATACCTGACTTCCTGTAAAAGCACGGTCTGCGCAAACTTGTGTACAGACGCGTTTCTCAGAAGTGAACTGTTAAAATATGGAACAATTACATGACACAGACTATAACTGGAAAGTGTACGAGGATACAGCTCATTAATTGAAGTAAGTATATTTGGATCCATTTGAACATTTTTTTTTTAATCATTGATCACAGAAATTAATTACTGACGTTTAAATTGCTAAAAATTTTCGGAATAGTCAGTTTTGTATTAAAAGTCCTTCATTACGTTTTATTTTTTATAAACTACCAACCCGAACAGTAATCGCGGACAAAGATAGGTACTTAAATGTATTTTAGAATTTTCACAGTTCTTTTTTGTGAATAAAAATCAATTTCCCACTCGATTTACGAAACTTTACCACCACATTTTCTGGGTAAAATTACTTTTTTTATGCATTCTAAAAATATTTTTATCTCTTACATGGTTATTACAAATGACGGGTGGCGCGATTTTTCTCTGTTATCAAGCCTTGTATTTTTGTATAAGTTTAAACACAAACACTTTCACAAGTTGTGAAACGAGTAAAATTAATGAACCAGTGTTCCATTTATTTTCAATGCAACGTAGCGCGTCATAATACTACAGTGGTTGCATTTCGTTGTTAGATGTCTTACCGAAGTCACTCGTGATAGGACGGGGTCACAACAAATCTATAATCGACGTGCAGCAGGGGTCTACTTACGACTCCTTTAACCGTACTATTCCGATCGAAGTGTGACTATGAACTGTGTTAACGTTTGGATCTAATTATCACTAATATCCTAGCATTAAACATTGCAGATGTGATAAAGTTGAACGACGTGCTGGTGGAACACTTTATGCATCTCAGTGAAGATTGTGCATTTTACTTGTGTTTTTGATAGCTCATTCCTGTATCATTGTCAAGCGAACAGATCAATAAACTCAGCGTGGCTAAAAAACGAAAAGGTGTGAAAATTGTGCTTGGTTGTTCCAGCTGGAGCAGTACAATAGCAGCAAGGAGTGGGAGCCACTGAGGAGAGGCCTAGAGGCTGTGCTGGACAAGAATAGTACGGCGTATCGGCAGCTGCAGGGCTATGAGTACGACGATGATGAGCCACTATGGCACATTGGCCAAGATGGCAATATGGAGCTAGTGACTGTACTGGTCGCCAGCGGCTTAGGAGCAAGCGTGTCCGATCAAGATCGGTGTACTCTTCTGCATGGAGCGGCCTACGGCGACCACCTGAATCAACTGGAGATGCTGCTGGACCACGGCGCAGACATAGAGGCGAAGGCAGGTGCTCACGACAAGACCCCCCTAGGCTTCGCAGCCGCTATCAACAGTCTTGGTGCAGTGAAGTTGCTGCTACGGCGTGGTGCAGCGGTGGACAGCACCCATGAAGACGACGACACTAATCTACATTCGGCGGCTTGGTATGGCAACGAGGAGATTGTTCGCGTCCTGGTGGAAGCTGGTGCGAACACCGCAGCTAGGAACAACGATGGCCTTACTGCTTTTGACGTGGCTGGTGTACGAGGGAAAACTGTCATTCAGCAATACCTATCCCAGTTCCCTCACTAGCTACGCATGGTATGTTAGTGGTAACACGAACAGTTGTATAAAGCTACATGCTGTACGTTTTTTCGACTACTTTAAATAATTAAATTTCTATTCGAGGATGTCACACATTTTTTATTATGATGCAAATATTGAATTTTATTCCTCGAGTAACCTTGTGATGGAAACTTAGTGTGATATCTACACCCATTGTACCTTAGATTTAATTTTTCTAAATAAAAGATTTGTCAGTTTCTTCATTTGAAAACCAAAAATTCTCATAAAATTATCTCAGATAGTATTTTTGTATGTGTTAACAGCACGTTTTATGACGACTATTAAAATCATTCACAGATTTAACATTTATATTCCGAAAATTGAGTCTATGTAATGTGTAGGCACTATATGATCAAAAACATTCAAATACGTACTCGAAACAATCCTGTAAGTATTGCTCGGCTTCTAACAATGTCATATATTTACACAGATTGAACCAGAGTCCCATCCTTGGACTGTAAACCATGATGACTAGAACCATCTTCAGGAGAATGACCGACCATCATTACAGTGCTGTCTCACGTAAAGTTAGTGATGTGGATAGTTGGGGGTTGGAACATAGTCACTGATAATAGTCTATGATTAAGGCGCCCGTCTGGTGGCTGTGTATTTGTGTGAGTGAGGCACGGCGCTAAGGGCGATTTTGTCCAGCTTATCTGGTGTGATATCACCTCTACTGCAAGACACTGAAACGGCGTGCAGTGGTATCGTAGAACACTCGCCTGACTGACACTTTCATTGGTCATCCCATATTTGTCTTTGTGGAAAGTTTTAAGTAAAGTCCAAAACACCTCTCTATTGTAATTTCAAAAGAATCCTTTTAGTAGCTGTTTAGCTATAATATATTGAAAAGCCTTTTTTAGCCATTTTGAGGGGCTCCGAAACGGTCTTTCTAAGTAACGTGATGGTTTGAAACTGCTATTTGGATGTCGTTTGAAGTGTTTGTTCTTTTCGTAAATGCACACATTTGAAACACGTTTATTAGTTTCTTAGATAAAAGTGTTCTTCTAGCACTCTGCAACGCTGGTTACAAGGCAAGCAGGCGGGCGCCTTAAGGAGGTGGTGGCTCATGGCTGGCCATTTCATTTATGGGACATTATAAAATTGAAGTATAGCCTATAGGAGATATTTAAAGCCATTTTTTTTGTGCATGTCAGTAAGGCGACCCCTAATTTTTGACCTATCACAATGCGATACGTTCGTAACTAAGTCCTTCATCCACGTAAATTAACATTTACTGAACTGTGTTACTTACATAATATATTATGTATATTAATCTCGGAGAGCTCTTTATTATTCATGGGAGCATCAGCACAAGTGTTTCTAATCTTAGAAGGCCTCAGCAACATATTGCAACGCACAAAATGTCGGCTTCAATTTGTCACAGCATCCGTCTCAGCGTATTTATAATACATATTCTTAACCTCCATGCAGGGGCGCTGGATCGTAATTGAGTTGGGTGGGGAGGGGGGTTACAAGGAGTCATGGACCTAAATAACTATTTAAGAGGGACGGGATCTTCACATAACAGTTCTGGCACCGAGGCCGTAACCAGAAGCAGGGGTCTGGGGGGTCCTCCCCCGGAAAAATTTCGATTTTTAGGTGCAAAATGGAATATAAGCAGTTATTAAACCTAAATATATAATATACATTTGGCAGAAATCTTAGTATTATTGAAGGTGTAATTTATAATTTTGTGCCATGAACTTAAAAATATCTTAAAATTATTTATGTAGGCAGCATTTTGTCAAAATGACTTGCCTTTTATTCATTTAGTAATACTTTTGTGTGTATGCCAATCACAGGAACTTAACAAAAGAACCAGAAATAAAAATGCTCATGCAACCGTTCACTCCTGATATTCTATATGCACTAAAATCAATGCGGTATGCTATATAATAATCTAACTATTTTACAAGTATTTGAATCTGAACTCAAATTTAAATATCTCTAAACACTTATATTACATTAAAAAAACAATTTAATCTAAATTTATCATTAACTGCAAAAATTAAGTTATACTGGGGTGCACGAAGATGTTCGAGAAAGAAATCAAAAGTTAAAATAAATTACTAATACTGTACATGTTTGAAAATAATCGTACTGTCTGAAAAAATACTTTATAAATTTAAATCATCTTGCATTGTCATTTATACCAGGTTATCGAATCCTTAATCTCTGTTCGACTATTAAGTGGAAGAAAAGATGTGAAATATGTTTTCGATTGTTCCTCCATACCTAGTAAACTCTTTAAGATACGTAGTTGATTTTTTGCTTCAAAATGACGACTACATAAATGCCAGAAAATAATTTCAGGATCTTCGAAATTCGACTCCCATGAGATAAAAAGACATAAAGTGATTTATATGAGTCGTTTACGTAGCTGGAACTGAATGGGCTATATTTGTGATTTTAATATCACTTGGATACTTATAAAAATGTAATGTTTAATATGGAACTTCAAGACGTTTCGAAATTCGGTACTTTAGGGGGTGGAGGGAAGTGAAAAATGTTTTCGATTTTTCCTCCATATCTATTTAACCATTTGATCAATCTAAATGATTTATGCTTCAGGATTATGCTGCTTACGAAAATACGAAAAATACTATTTCATGATCTTACCAAATTCTACCCCAAAAGGTAAAGATACACAGTATGTTTTCGATTCATAAAGAGTGTGTGTGTGTGTGTGTCTGTGTATATATATATCGTCATTGGCACCATTAAACTTTTAGACACCGATTTAAGATAATGAAATTAAAGATTAATTTTGATTTAAAATTATTGATATATATTGGTCCTGGATGACCAAACGTGGTGCATAACACAAATAAAGTTAATGCGGGGGCTAGAACTTAGCTGAGTCGTAGAAAGTAGCGGCTAGTGGTTACCAGAAAAAGGACATGTTGAAAGAATACAAAATTATGGGAAGTTGAAGTATTAGGCCTTTGTTGAATACTTGAAATGTTGGCCCTTTCGTTGAATTATTCTTGAAACCTTGAGAAGTTGAAAAGTTGAATTTTTATCTACAATTGAATAATTGAGTACTTGAACTCTCCACTGTAACAAATAAAAGGGAAGGGGAGAATTAACTGACGTTTTTAACGAAACAAAACAGGGTGTATTATGGGGAAGCGATGGGAAGACTTACCTACGGAGGGACGACTTTTTTTTTTTTTTTTTTTTTTAAGGGGGCCGAAAGTGTCTTTCATTCCCGAACAAAATATTGTTAGGCTACATGAGCCAAGTTATTGAGTAGCGCATGTTACATCAGTTCATGCAATTACCCGTACCGACAACAATGTGTCCTAGCGGGCTAGTAATAATGAGGGGGAGCGAAGATGAGGACTGCTGGGTGGCACGGTGATGTGATGATGGAAGGCGGTGCGTGCCGGGATGGAAATGGCAGGCACGAGTGTCTAGGCGAAGAAAGTTGGCGGTGATGTGGTGAAATCCATGGCGATTCAGTGGCGTCCGGTGGTCTTCAGTCCAGGGGGGTGATGGCGGTCCTCAGTTGACGGTAATGGATGTCCTCGGTGGGGAGGGTGCGGGCGTCAGGAGTGGGCAGGGCCGACGTTAGCCACCGGGATCCCCGGCGGCGAAGTTCGGAAGTCCTTGGTCAGGAGCGGCGTGCAGGTGGTCGACGCTGAAGAGCGGCCGTCGGGGGTGTGTCGTTGGCGGGGGCGGATCGCCCAATTGCCGGATGTAGGGGTTGGAGTGAGCGGAACATTTGGATATGAAGTTGGTGGTGGCGCTGGACAGGATGTTGTACAAGTGAGGTAGGCGGGATCGTTCAAGGAGTGAAATACGGAGGGTAGAACGGGGGAGGCCAAGAAGGAGGCGGATACCAAGAAAATAAGTACGGTTGAGGGGGCGGAGATTGTACAGCGAGGAGTGTGACCAAGCGGGGCTAGCATAGATGAGAAGCGGGAGAACCAAGGAGCGATAGACGGTGAGTCGGGTGTCAAGTGGGGTACCAGAGCGAGGACGAAGGATCGGGGCTAGTTGGAGGGACGACTATAAGGCTTGAATCTTGAGGTATACAGATAGTTAAGTATCGTAACAACTACCTCAAAATTCACTCATTTATATACAAAATTTAAGTACCTACATGACGTTAAAAACAAATAATAAAAAGATCATGGGAACTAAGTCCCGAAGACTACATTGCCCTACAAACAGGAGCAACGCCGATACAAGTCATGTTTCTTAAGCAGAGGCTTTCACAATGCCATAAATGACGCGGAAAAGTAAGCGTGGTGAAGCTAATTAATTTAGAACGCGGCCGACAGTTGGCGGGTGGATATCTAAAGAGTGCTAAAGAAAGTATACTCTGTGCGAGCCGGTGCTGCAGTGCTGCATGCGGGAGGATGAAGAACCCAAGACCGTGCAAGAGTTACTTGTTTATGGCTGCAGCCGAGCTGAAATGCAGGCTTACAGTAATTGCTCACGCAAGGACGTGTAGGGAAGGCGAGGTCTCTACCCACATGAGAAAGGTATTTCCTGTGGGTAGTGTTAAAAGGGAGATAGCGGCGTGGCGAGCTAACCCATGAAGCGAGCCTATGTGGTCGCTTTTCATGGACTGGGAGACGTGAAAATATAATATAGTCAGCTAGCAGAGAAATACTGCATGAAAAATTAATAATCATAGTACCCTTGATTTACTAATAAAGTTCAAATCCAGTTAATAAATGATTCTCATATGAGAAATAATCAATCATGTGCCGTAAAAATACAATTAAAAAAATATTACACAGATAATAAATGGCACAAAGTTTCCCAACAAACCATCAACGTAAGAAATCTGTTATGGTCAACCACGTGTTTTCAAATTTAAAGTGAATTGCATGAAGAAGAATTGTAAGTTAGCATATTTGTTTCAGGTTGTACGGATGGTTAAAAGCTGTCGTGTGCAACGAGTTAACAGAACTGCCTTACAAATTTCTTATAAACAACAGATATGTTTGGCAGGAGCTCTTCATCCGTGAGAACATACAAGTCAAGTACCATAGAGTGTATCTTTCCCCAAATGCCGTCCCAACTATTTTCGACCCCAGGGTAATGCCTTCATCAGATGATGAGTTGCTGGAATTCTAGAACCGCATGTCTAAGGAAGGTCTACATAAAGGCCAAAACACATCAGAACAACCGACATTATCTGCAGAGAAGGCATACCCAAGTGATAACGCAGCTCAGTTGGAAGGTAAGTGTCTATCTACTCTGTGACAGGTGTTATCTCATAGAAATGAGACCTATTGTTATTCAACAGCTTTAGTTTTTAAAAATTCATTAAACGCAGGTATTTATAAAGCTAAACGGTTTTTATAAAGCAAACGGAACAAGACAAGTGGTGCATCTCATGAAGAAAAGCCTTATTTGGAGCAACTCTTATTTTTCGTTTGTCATCTGTTCTCTGCTTCATACTGTCGCCGATTGATAGCATCATTACGTTTTCAGTACAGGTTGACTTCAACTTGGCTCTTGTTTACAGTTCAGTCTGGATTGTAATATTTATCGTAACAACAGTTCGTCAATCCATGTTCGCTACACATTCACTCCTAGTTGACTCCACTTCAGGTTCAATCTTGTATGTCTAGCTTGGCCAATATTGCAAAAATCACGCAGTTTACACGTGAAAATAGTGAGAGGGTAACATGCACTAATAGCTATTGCGGTAGTCACTATCACAATTTACCATCTTCGTGTCAACAAGATTTTATTCAGGTGGTTTTATTGAAAAGTAATGTGAAGGAAGTAGATTAACATTGATATTAACCCATTGGCATTCTACCACGTCTTTTCCAACATGTTCCGTGTATGAAATTCGTTTAGAACTTACCAGTGTGTGAAGTTTCTGTACATTGCTCCTGTGTAAGTTTAGTTTGTTTGCTTGTCGTATGTTACAAAAACATCAGTTGGTTATTGTACCAGTCTTAATGGTCACCTGTGTAAGCTAAAGTCATTTTTTATTCCTCGTTAATTGTATTATTTTCATTTCAGATTTATGGAATAGTTGTTTGCACACTTATTGAATTGCACTAAAATAGGTACCAATAAGGTTAAAAATGTTGTATCCCTTATACATGTTGTTGCATAAGCTATGCATGAAATGTGCCTATTGTCACGCTGTAATTACTAGAAACTTACACATAATCTTGAAAGTTCTAAATAAACTATAGTTGTACAAACTGATCTTGGAAATTTTGCTGAAGTTACCTACTACCAATAAATAGTTTTGCTTACAAAGTTTTGACCACATGTAATTTGAACAAAAGTTGTAAGAAAGTGTACGTTAACTAACATTTCATATCTGCTGCAGACTGATTATCATTTGTTTTTAATTTTAAAAACAGCAGTACCAAATTAATGGAAAACTACGGACATACATATGTACTTGAGTGATTTCTTTACATCCACAGACAAACAAAATGGTTTTACATAACAATACCTTCCACATGAAATTCTCATGTTATCTCATTTAACAGTGGGGGTCACGGTGGCCGAGGGGTCAGACTTCTCACCTCCAACCTAGGCGATCCGGGCTCGATTCCCGGCGGAATCGGTCCCCGTATTTTCACATGTGGGAATTATGCCGGACGATGTCGCTGGTCGGCGACGACAAACCCCTCACCAGCGCTAAGACCTCAATGTTGAGCGCTGACCAAAATATCTTCACTTCATTTAACATTGTAAATGGCTGGCGTATTGTAAATATGCCAACAAACACAAGCACTATCGTGCACAGAAACTTGTTTGGATGTGGTTGGAGGGAGGGGGGACGGTTAGAGACAAATATATTATTAAAATTATTATTCATATGATAATATGAGTTATCTTATTATTTTCTTTTAGAAGAACTGTATAATAAGGGAAGGAGTATGTCCCTTATTTTTTTTTTCAGACACGTGCTTACACATAAGTATTTTTGAGTGTTTACTAATTTTGACTTCTTGAGTAAATGTTCTCTTATTATTGTAAATCTAGATTTTTATTTGGGAGTGTAGCAAAAATTCCAGTGCAAATAGGCTGTGTTAGTATAATATTTAAATTTGAATATTTACGATTCATTTTAATGAAATATAACCGAAATAAATAGCCGCCAGTAATAAAAACGCCTGCAATATAAAAAGTCTATAGCGGTAAAGGGATGTTAAAATCTGGGAAATCGCGAACGCAAAATATTAATAATAAGCATGTAAATACATGTTGCGTAAAAGAATAAATAATTATAGTTTTGGATAACTATATCATAATCAGAAAATATTATTTTCGTACAAGTTAATCGGGAAAGTATTATCCAGAAATCAACAAAACAATATCAATCAATACAATAATCTTTTTTTACATAGAGTACACAAAATGAAAGTGTACTACAAGATTCCCCCACTTATTAAAAGAATTAGTGAAAATAATCATAAGGTATTTAAAAATCTTACAGGACGTGATATGAGTCGTCCTGAACGAGAAATTGTCTCTTTGTGTATGCGTGTGTCAGTGCTTGCGTTTGATGAGTTTTTTATCTCTTTACTTTTGATCATATTATTGTTGGTCTTATTCATAGTTGAACTGATTTGAGTTTCACTTTGTAAAACTTCCATAAAAGCAGGTTTAAGACGATCTATGGAGATGCGTCGTTCGTTTTTGACCTCTTCCGTCTTCTATGTCGAAGAATTTCTCTTGACGTTTTAAAACGAGGTAAGGTCCGTCATAAGGAGGTTGTAGTGAAGTGCGCACAGCGTCGTGACGAACAAAAACATGTGATGCGTGTTGAAGTTCAGGATGGACGAATGTTGTCTTGGTATTGCGTCTTGAGGTGGGTACTGGTTTGAATTTAAAAATAGTAGCACGTAGTGATTGAAGAAATGAATCTGAGTCCATCATTATTGGTTCTTCACTGAAAAAATCTCCTGGAAGGCGAATCGTAGTTCCATAGAGCATTTCAACGCTGCATCGTTTGAGATCTTCCTTTACTGCACAACGCATGCCGAGTAGAACTAATGGAAGTGCTTGAACCCATGACGTATGTTGTTGTAAATGGCACATGAGAGCTGCTTTCATTGTTCGATGTTGACGTTCTAATAACCCGTTAGTTTGAGGATGATACGCTGTTGTGTTGGCAGTGTCAAATCCGAAATTTTTTTTTGAGAGAACTAAAAAGTGTGCTTTCAAATTGCCGTCCTCGATCAGTTGTTATCTTTTGAGGCACGCCAAATCGTGAAACCCAACAAGTGATGAAAGCCATTGAAACTGTCTCGGCATCTTGGTTTGCAATAGGAATTGCCTCAAGCCATCTTGTGTAACGGTCGATAGCAGTAAATATGTAACGAAATCCTTCACATACCGGTAGTGGACCTACAATGCCCGCATGTACATGAGAAAAACGTTCGTTAGGAACTGTAAAAACGGAGAGCGGAGATTTGGTATGTATATTTATTTTATTCTGTTGACAAAAGATGCAGTTTTTTGTCCACAGTCTGACATCTTTATTCATTCCTTGCCAAAAATATTTACTTGTTACCAATTTTTGTGAAGCCATAATACCTGTATGACTGAATTTGTGGATACTTTCAAATAATTTGCGTTGAAGTATAGTTGGAATGTAAGGACGGATGATGTTATTTGATGTCTCACAATAAATCTCCTTATCTGATTCTGGTAGTTTGATTTTGACCATGCGAAGCGAAGGATTTTTTAGTGAACGCTGTAAATCTTTGTCGTCTTGTTGAACACACAATTCGTCATAATCCAAAGGTGAGGGAAACGAAATTTCTTGTATGCGAGACAATGCATCTGCTACTGTATTAGAATTGCCAGGAATGTAACGAATATCTGTTGAAAACTCTAAAATAAATTACAATTGGCGCGTTTGTCGTGGGCTGGCTTTATCTAATATTTGTGTAAAAGCGAAAGTCAATGGTTTGTGATCAGTGAGTATCTTCAAAGTTCGGCCTTCTATAAGGTAACGAAAATGTTCAATAACTAAGTATATGGCAAGTAGTTCTCTGTCATAGGGGCTATATCTTCGTTGGCATGGAGAAAGACTCCTTGAAAAGAAACTTAGAGGTTGTTCTTCCCCATTTTCTGTTTGTTGTAATACTGCTCCCACTGCTGTTTCTGATGCGTCAGTTATCAACACAAGTTGAGAGTTTGGAGATGGGTGTCTTAATATAGTAGTTGATGCCAACGCCTGTTTTAGTTCTTTGAAAGCTTGAAGTGTCGACTGAGTCCAGTTCATAAGTGTATGTTTTCTATGTTGATTTTCTACTATGATTTCTTGTAATGGAATTTGAATGGTAGCAGCTCCTTTAATAAAGCGATGGTAAAAGTTGACCATTCCCAGGAATTTATGTAGTTCTTCAACGGTATTTGGTAATTGATGATTGCATCCACTTTAATGTTGGATGGTTCAACTCCTGCTGCAGATATTTTGAAACCCAGAAACAGTACTTCCGTGACACCTAATACACACTTGTTCGGATTTATGGCGAAGCCATACTTTTGTAATCTTTCGAAAATTCCTGTTAGATGTACCTAATGTTCTTCTTCGTCTTTTGATGCCACAAGGATGTCATCAATATAAACAAAACAGAATTCTAGTCCTTGGAGAATTTCAGTCATGAAATGTTGAAAGGTTTGTGCTGCATTTCGTAAACCAAATGTCATGCATGGAAATTCAAATAAACCAAACGGTGTGGTTATAGCAGTTTTAGGAATATCTTTCTCATGTACAGGAATTTGTTGATATGCTCTTACTAGATCGATTGTCGAGTAAACAGAAGTGCCGTGCAGTCATGAATGAAGGGAATGGGGTATCTATCTGGTTGTGTGACTGTATTCAATTTTAGATAATCTCCACAAGGTCTCCAATCACCATTTTTCTTCTAACCAAGTGTAGTGAGCTAGCCCAAGGGCTGTTAGATGGTCTGCATAATCCTTGTTGGAGCATGAACTCAAATTCTTCTTTGGCTGCACGTAGTTTTTCTGGTGCAAGTCGTCTTGGTTTTGTGTAAAGCGGTGGGCCCGAGGTTACAATGTAATGTTCTACCTTGTGTACATTTTTTTGTGGTAGTATAGTTTGTCTGGTTAGTGTCGGATATTTAGAGAGTAGTTTGTGATACTTTATATTAGTGTCGATGGACCTGATATGAGGCGTAGAATCAGTTGTTAACTTACCTGTTGTTTCCAGCAAGGTCGAACCGTCTACAAGTCTTTTCCGTCGTATGTCTACTAAAACATCAAAATATGGCAAGAAATCTGTACCAAACATTGGTTCAGACACATCGGTTATTATGAATGGCCATTTGAAAGAACGCCGTAATCCTAAGTCTAGTGACAACAACTTTTGTCCAAAGGTAGCTATAGTAGTTCCGTTAGCAGCACATAATTCTCGAGATTGTTTGTTACGTCGTTCTTTACGATTCGGTGGAATTACTGAAACATCTGCACCCGTATCAATGAGAAATTGAAGCTTGCTTGATCTGTCAATAACAAAAAGGCGGTGTATGTTCATTTGTGGTGATTCCGCCTCGTCTACACAGTTTTCTAGTTTTCCTGTTGTTTGGTATTCCAGTTAAGGAGGGCAACATTTATGCGCATCGTCCTTGAATCTGTCGTGGTACCAAAATAAACTTTGTCCTTCGCTTCGTCGTTCTTAACGAGGTGACTTTGATCGTCTTCGAAATTGTTTATGACTATGATCAACATCATTAAATTCGGATTCTAAATTATTTACAATACGTGTAAGATCCTCAATTTTATTCGCTAAATCGGACGTAGTAACAAGTGGATTAGAATCTTTGTATGTAGTAATGCGATTGGAAATTGCACAAATATTAGGTTCTGTTATTTCTGAGATTTTATCTGCTATTTCTGCTAGTTTGGGAAAAGTATCAGTACTGGCTGAGAGAATTGCTTGTGTGCTATTTGGTAGTCGTAACCACAGTGATTTCAATAAAGTATCAGAAACTTTATCTCCCGCCAACTCTTTCATCTGTCTGAGAGATGAGTTGGTTTTTTGTCACCTAGTTCTAGATCATGTAGTAAAAATTTCATTCTTTTATCTTCACTAATCAAAAATCTATCCATAAGGGCGTTTTTTAGAGCCGCATATTTATCAGTAGAAGGAGGATTTATGACAATATCACTCACCTCATTTAACACTTCAGTGCCCATTGCTGCCACTATATGGTTAAATTTTGTTTCATCTGTGGTGATTTTACAAATAACGAACTGCGCCTTTACCTGACTGAACCAAAATTTAGGGTTCATTTCCGGTCTCCCATTTTCTTCAGGATCCATTATATATGATCACGTCGAGGTCACCAATGTTGTGTAAAAGAATAAATAATTATAGTTTTGGATAACTATATAATAATCAGAAAATATTATTTTCGTACAACTTAATCTAGAAAGTATTATCCAGAAATCAACAAAACAATATCAGTCAATACAATAATCTTTTTACATAGAGTACACAAAATGAAAGTGTACTACATACACAATAAAAAACTATTTTAACTCGTTCTAGCACGAATTGAAAACGCAGATAACAAATACTGTTATAAATGCACACGATTTACCTACCGCACTAATTTACTACTATACAACAATAAAAATATTTTTAACGGAAAAACACGTGGACAAAATACGTTACATTTAGAATCAAGTTGTACACATGATATACCAATGTTACACATCTTCAATACCCATTATATGCCCTATTTAAACACAATCTAATGCCAATAGAAGTTGCACAAAGCTACAAAAGAAATACATATATAATACATATTGTATTGCTAGGCAGATATTGCTGTAACTAAAACATCATAATTATCGTTCACAATCCCTATGATACTGTTCTATAACACCATCTTCACCTAGAACAATTTCAAAATTCTGTTTCTTTTGTCTTTGCCTTCACCAATCACCATATATTTTGTTTCAGCTATGTTCACTTTGAGCTTGTTTTCACACAACCAATTATATAAAGACTTTAGTTGACTGTTCATTTTTTTAACAGCATCTTCAACCTCATATGAAGAACAATAAACTAATGTGTCATCAGCAAACAAGTGAATTTCACAGTTACAGGCCAAGTCCATTATGTCATTCATATAAATTATAAATAACATTGGGCCTAAAACACTACCCTGTGGAACACCATAATCATTTTTAATTCTTTAAGAGATCGTTTCCCCACACCTTACAACTTGGTACCTATCAGTCAAATAGCTTTTAAACCACTTTATTACTGTTCCGCCACATCCATATCTCTCCAGTTTGTGAATTAATCTTGTACGGTCAACAGTCTCGAAGGCTCTTTTTAAGTCTAAAAAAACTGCCACTGTCTTCTTTTTGTCGTCTTTTTTTTTATTTTCCAATCATTTACCACGTATTGTACTGCTGTTTCAGTTGAGAGATTTTCACGAAAACCAGACTGATTGTTTCTCAAAATTTTCTTTTCTTTGCAGTAGTCTTTCAGTTGTTTGCAAACAATTTTTTCTAATATTTTCTCCAGACTAGGCAACATATTAATGGGTATAAACTTTTTTTGCACTTTTTTACTTTGGGATAGGGGTAATGGTAGCCATCTTCATCTCTGTGGGTACGTATCCATTCTTGAGGGAGATATTTATTATTTGTGCAATACGATTGTGTACTAAAGGGTCTATTTCCTTCAATACTTTCCCACTGATTCCATCAACTGATGATTTATTTTTAAGACTTTTTATAATTTTCGAAATTTCAATTTCATTTGTAGTTCTAAATGTATTTAGAGTAGAGTTTTCACTTTGACAGACTTCTCCGTTTACATCTTCAGTTGATATAGATTTCACAATATCTCCTATGCTTGCCACGTAATACTTATTCAGACCATTCGCAATTTCTTCATCGGCAATTAATGTTTTGTCTTCTAGTTGAACCTCTTTTATTTGATGGAAATTAGTTTCTTTAGTTCATGCCACATCTTCTTTGGTTGATTACTCACATCATCAATCACTCTTTTCAAATGTGACCGTTTTGCCTTCCTAATAATGTATAATCACTGGTTCCTGTGAGATTTATAAAGGTTCCAGTTAGCTTATACATTTAACGATTGTAACTATTGCACACGCACTGCATAATAGCACAGGATCGGCGTACAGAAAGTTGAGCTGAATCCTAAAAATTCTGTGCGTGTGCACCGTGCGCAGCCAATCAGAAAATTTATACCACCGGGTTCAAAAGAAAATAAACAAGAGTGAAAATGGAAACTAATTTGACTAATATTTTTAAAAATTCGCGCCGAAGTTAGTAAATTGATTTGTTTGAAATGAAATTGTTTTCCAGGTTTATAACAGTTACTGCAATTTTTTAAAAAATAAGTTCACTCGATTTTGTATTATAAAATAAACAAAGCAGTTATTTACGAAATGCGGTAACAATAAAAACGTTCAGAATCAGCCATACCAACACACACGTGTATTATTTACCATTGTAGCTTGTTTTCGTTTTAACAACAACGTCCGCTGTTTCTGTGCATGTGCTGTTTCAATTGTAGTTTTCGGCTCTGTGCTGTGCGAGTGTTCTGTGTCTGTGTGTGTGCTGTTTTCTGTGCTAAAGCAATTGTAGCGGAATCGTTACTATGTTCTTGTTTTTATTTTATGAGTTATAATATTACGAAACCTATACTTCCTGTACAATTGGTAAATACATTACTTTCCGGATTTGTAGGTAGGTCTTGTTCTGTACTGCAAAAGTGTATGTCGTGTCTCATTTGAATGGGCAAATTTAATTATCAGTAAATGCATATACACTTTTGGCATTTTCGTTGGTTAATATTTCCGTTAGTGACTTCACCGATATTGATCATGGGAATGTGTGTTCAGTAGAATCACGTGTGTTTTATTAGGTAGCAACCTCAAAATAAACTCTTAAAGGTCTGGTAAATTGCATAATTCAAGTATTTAGACTAGATAACTTAAAAGGGGAAAATCTAAATTTTAGTTCATTATACCATATAAGTTTCTGGAAGCTGAAATGCAATAAACTCGAAAAATAACCTGTCAAGCTCATTGTAACAAATTAAACCATTTCAAATTGAAATAGTGTACAAACAAACACTAAGTCAACTTCACCTGCTCAAAGATTTAATACCAAATAACCCAGTGGCCCAAAATTATTGACCGCAATGCAATACATCACATGCATACAGTTACGTCATTCCTTAGGGTTTTCAATATTGTATACCAACAAGAGCCTTAAGCATTTTTGTGTTGTGTCGTGTTTTCACTGTCGAAAAGAACCTACTACACTTATGTAGGCCTGGGCATAGCATAGTAATAAACATTTTTACACTTGAAATAAATATTTTATATTGTGCTATGACCAGAATGTATGTGCGATAACAATAGAAAACACTATCAAGTTGCAATGCATATTGTGTGCATGAAAGAATTATGTTCCACTAGTATATTTTTGTTTCATGGAAATGTGAAAATCTATGACCTATATTTTGCAAGAATTGTACATATTGTACCACCGTTGTATTTGTTGAATTCTGTTGTACTTGTGATTAATGAAATTGCATCTATATTACAAGTTTTATACAGCCTTTTTATTTGGTCTTGCTATGTTTTACAAACGATTATTTTCATAGCTGGTATAATACACTCATAGAAAAAATAAGGTGTTTTCTATGTTATAAGGGTAAAAGAAACAGCACAAGAAACAAATGAACGTGTATCTAGCATAGAAATACAGGTACAAGAAACCATAGAGAAATTCACTGCTGTAGAAAATCAGGTGTCGGAGTTGTCAACACAACTAGAGAACAAACTGACGACAACGCACAATAACATGCGGGAAATTCGCAGGGATACACAACTAGATATGGAACAGTTGGCAAATAAAATCGAACGGGATATTGCGGGAAAGTCTGAGCAAATTAAAATATCCTCGTTAGCCGCCAGCGTCGACAACCTAGAATTTGTCGAGAGAACAGAGAAATTATCGGAAAACACAACAACAGAACCTGCTCAGAATTACACTGCATTTTCGTCGCCAAAGCCACACGGGAATTCAGACGTACCGCCCGTCACACACATAGCTGCTTTATTTCACCACCCAGTACAGCAACTAGGCAGAACCATACCTAGGTTTTCAAACCTTGAACATGAAAACCCTTTAACATTTTTAAAGAGATTCGAAGAGTATGCGGAAACGTTTAACCTCTCAGAGCATAAAAGTGTTAAATATCTTAGTCTTGCTTTGAAGGAGGCTGCTAGTTTCTGGTGGGACGTGGAAAAACTGAACATGAAGACATATTCTGATTTCAAAGATAAGTTCCAGAAACACTTTTGGAGTCCACGAACACAAGGGTTAGTTCGAGCTCGGTTACATGCAGAAAAATACGACCCTAGAGGAAACATGCAGGTCGACGAACACATTAGCAACATTTACGAGCGCAGTCGTCATTTAAGCCCAGAAATGACGGAAACAAAACTGATTTCGATGCTGACAAATCAGATGCCGATGCAATATCAGTTATCTCTGGTAGGAAAATACGGATTGTCACTATCCGAATATCGTGAACAACTTATGATAGTAGACAAGTTGCAACGACAAATTCGTTCCTCGAATTGGGAACATCGTCGGGATAAACATACCGGAAACCCACATAACCAGGACGGATACAAATTCCAACAAAAAACATAATTTAATCCAGAACATCGTGTCAACACTTTTCGATTCAAGAGAGGGGACAAGACCGACGACGAATCAAATGCTAGAGATAGGAGATATTTTCCGAAACGGAAAAGACAGTGGTTTTCACACAAATCTAGGAAGGAGGGACAAACCCAAGACCACAGACGAAACCAGCATAGGAATTCGTCGAGATCTAGTTCGAGGGAACGTGAGAGTTCTAGAGAAGAGAAACACAAACGATCCGATTCCAAGAGTTATGGTAGGAGGGGGTCGAAACACCGCTCAAGGTCGCCTCAAAGAACCAAAGCCGAAGGTTACTTTGACCGAAACAAGCCTTTAAATCCGAGCGCACCTCCGTTCGAAGAGCCTGGAGGAGATGATAGCAAAACGGCCTCGTCACAGTCCCATCACAAAGATTTAAATTAGTACGGACTGATAATGAAGTTCTCCGATTATCAGTCGAGTCCGAGTTAACACTTCAGGAGACACGCAGGGGTTCTGTACGGTGTGAGATTGGTCTAGACAACGATACACCTACATTTAAATGTCTCGAAATTACGTCGTTCTACAAGCATAAAGCCGCGAAGTTACCGTCTCAGGAAACAAAGAGTAACGAGAACATAATTTCAATTGTAAAAACTACACTTTGCTTTAGTAAAGACAGAGAAGCTTTAATGAATGAAAGCGATTACATTGATGAAGACAAATGCGAAATTTTATGCCCAGTTGTGAATTTAAATATTGGTGGAAAATTATTACCAGTACTACTGGATAGTGGAGCGGAAGTTTCGTGCATAGCTGAAGACGTTTTTGAACAGCTAAACAAAGAGAAAGGAGATTTGCCGATACTGCCAGTGCCGCGACTCAAGGTTATAGGTGCCACATCAAAAGCTAGCCCTTTCATTACACGTCACACAGTATTGAAAATTCAAGGTTTGGGTGACGAAAAGGAGGTAGCGTTACTAATTGTAAAAGGCTTAACTTCGCCTGTTATTCTGGGAGTTGATTTTCTAACTCGTCATCAAGTTGTGTTAAATTTCGGAGGTTGGTTAGTTGCTACACCTGAAGTTTCGTACACTACCACACCTGAAGGTTGGAAATTCACGGACAAAATGATTAGTTCGTTATGCAAGGAAAACGAGAGTTGTTTTGATAATCTTATAGAAATAACTGAGTGGAACGCTTCTAGAGAAGACATTTTAAATTTAGCTGCGAATATCGAAGATTTGAGTCATGTACAACAGAATGCGTTAGCTGAAGTTTTGTTGAAACACCAACGGTGGTTTTCAGATAAACCTGGATTAAATCAGTTGTATACAGCGCACGTCGAGTTAAAGAGCGGAGAATTCTTTCACCGGAAATCTTACCCAATTCCACGGAAGTATCTGACCGAAGCAGAGGTATTTTTGAAACAACTATTAGATTGGAACATCGTCCGTAGAGAACCAAGCCCATACAGTAATCCTATGGGTTGTGTTCGAAAAAAGGATGGTTCAGTACGTTTGTGTCTCGACGCCCGTCAATTGAATCGAATATCTGTCTTAGATCGAGAATCGCCTGTACGCATAAGCGAAATATTAAGGCTGTACTCTGATGTAAAATTCATGAGCACATTAGATCTCACTGCTGGCTATTGGCAGGTGAAATTGTCTGCTGAGAGTAGAAAGTACACCGCTTTTCTTTTTAACAGCAAACAGTACTGTTTTCAAGTCATACCCAGGGACTGGAAAATTTCGCAAATTCAATTACCTGTAGGCTAGAATCCATTATACTATGCATATTCAAGCCCCGACTATTAGTCAACTAGCTGCTACTCAGTGGAACAGCAGACAATGAACGAATAGACAGGGCTTGAGTATGCATAGTATAATGGATTCTAGCCTACAGGTAATTGAATTCGCGAAATTTTCCAGTCCCTACTTTAGGTCTTCGTAACGCTGTAGTAGAATTTACGCGTTGCATTGATATCACATTAGGTGACGAATGTAAGAGTTTCGCTAGAGCATATGTGGACGACATACTGATTACATCAAGCTCTTTCGATCAACTTCTGGAACACTTAGACATTGTCATTACGAAATTGGTTAAAGCAGTTATGACGATCAAGTTAAGTAAGACCAACTTCTGTAGGAAAGAATTATCCTTCCTGGGTCATATTCTAACAACCAAAGGGATACGTACAGCGCATGACAAACTTCAGGCAATTCGAGAATTTCCTAGACCGACTAACAACAAAAAGTTACGAGCTTTTCTTGGCGTAGTTGGATTCTATAGAAATTTTTCCAGCAAATTGGCCGAATACGCTTTACCCTTATTTAGTCTTTTGAAGAAAGAAGTCAGATGGACGTGGGTTCCGGAACAAGAAGTAGCTTTTGACTATGTCAAAGCAATATTTTTAGAAGAATTAGTTTTGTATCATCCAGTCCTAGGGAAAGAATACTACATCTACACAGACGCGTCAGCGTATGCGCTAGGTGCACAGCTTAGTCAGAAAGACGACAACAAAGAAGAAAAGACGGTTGCCATGGCTAGCAGAACATTAAACAAAGCTGAACGTAACTATTCTGTCACGGAAAGAGACTAGCAATGATATGGGCTCTAAATAAATACAAGGATTTACTTCTCGGCGAGAAAATAATACTTATGACTGATCACTAAGCACTGACGTGTTTAAAAGTTGGCAAAGTTTTCGGTGGCCGACTGACTCGTTGGTCGTTATTACTGCAGGAGTATAACGTAGAAATTAGACACATTAAAGGGAAAAACAACCTCGTAGCAGATTACCTCAGCCGAGTTCCTGACGGCGAAGCATTGTTTGCTGAAACCAAGAAATCACAAAGAGAATTTTTCGTAGCTGCACAGAAACTTGAAAACTTGTACGAGCACCCAAATTTAAAAGAAGTAATGCGAAACTTAAAAACTGAGCAAGAATGCGACGAATTTTGCAGGAAGACAGAAGAAAAGTTAGGACAAGATAACGTGCCAAAACAGTTGAAGGTAATATACTGCAAAGATTCAGAAGGTATTTTGTACAAATACTCTGAGAAACGTACACTTTTCGAAACACCACGGGAGCCGATAATACCAGCTAGTTTATCCGAGGAACTTATATTGCGCACACACGTATTTTTGAGTCATGCCGGAGTAAACAAAATCTGCGATACACTGAGAAGGCAATTCTACTGTCATAAAATGCAAAGAACAGTATCGAAACTTTTAGCTGAATGTGATATTTGTCAGAAAATTAAACACACTAAAGAACATTTACAGGGAGAAATGCAACCTATCATACCTGACAAACCTTTTGATTTAGTGTCAGTTGATATTTTTGGTCCGTTGCCACATTCTAAAGGAGGCGTAAAATACGTGTTTGTTGTCATGGAAATATTTTCCAAATACACTAAACTTTATGCCATAGTGAAAGCCAATGCAGATACACTAGTGTCTAAAATGAAACAATTTGTCAAAGAAGTGGGTAAACCTACTTGTGGTATTTTGGATAACGGTACACAGTTTACCGGAGCTAAATGGCAAAACAGTATGAAGAAATTATCCATCATACCCACAACTACCTCTGTTTATCATCCACAATCTAGTGTAGTGGAAAGAAGGATGCGATCTATAAGCACTATGTTACGCATTCATTGCCACCAACAACAACAAAGTTGGCGTGATAAGCTACCGTTGGTAGAACTGGTAATGAACCACACCGTACACACTTCTACGAAACTAACCCCATTTGAAGTGTTAACAAAGACGAGATCGGAGATCTTCGACATGACTATTCCACTATGCAGAATAGTAGTAGGAAATGGCCAAAGTTGGGACAGAGGCTTGAGGTGGTGGAGCAGTGCCACCATGTTGGATCAATCTGCTGCCATGTTGAATCAGTCCGCCATCTTGGATCAATTGGTCGCCATGTTGTTTTTTATTTCGACCGCCATGTTGTTTTTGGATTTCGTGCACCATGTCGTTTTTGGATTTCATGCGCCATGTTGTTTTTGGATTTCGGGCGCCATGTTGTTTTCTGTGTCATTTCGTCCATCTTGTCGTGTGTTGTCCTCCATCTTGTTTTCGGTTGTCACTTGTTGACTGAGGGAATTTTTTCCCTCGGTGGGAAATTTTTTATCCTCCATCTCAGATGATTTGTTTACATCGGTGGCTGGTAGGCGGCGCTAGCGTCGCCATGTTTCCATCGTTGGCTGGTAGGTTGGCGATAGTGTCGCTAAGTTTCCGTCGTTGTCTGCTAGGCTGCGTTGCAGTCAGCATCCGCCATGTTTGTTTCAATGCTTACATCGTGAGAGTGCTCTAGTGTCGCTGTTGCTGTTAACTGCGATGTCTTGTGTGTTTGTATATTGGGAAATGAACCTTATGATTTTTTTTAACTGAGACTACACTAAAAAATCTAGCGCCGCTGAGTGGATTCGATCTTACAATCTTCGTGTCAGCAAACATACACTCTAGCCAACTGAGCCACGGAAGCATTGACGAAAGTGGCACTTTAAATAAAGTATATATAAAATAACTTTTATTATGCTAACACGAGTTTATACAACTTTATTTTTATAGCATAGTTTCTTATTATAATTATATTTTAAAATTTCTAAACACTATTTTTTAAATAATCATTACTTATAATTACTTCTAAATAGGATTGTTATACAAAATAATTTTTATAGCATAGGCATGTCTTATGGCATGATAACTTTCTTGCGCGCAAGCACATAAACAGTAAGCACGCACATAAGCATTAAGCACGCACACAAATAAGCATTAAGCACACACATAAAGAGTAAGCACGCACATAAGCGTTAAGCACACACACATAAGCGTTAAGCACGCACATAAACAGTAAGCACGCACATAAACAGTAAGCACGCACATAAACAGTAAGCATGCACATAAGCGTTAAGCACGCGCACACGCTCATAAGCACACACAAGCACGCACACATGCACGCACATAAGTACGCACGTATATTAGCACGCACATAAACACATCGATTATTTCCAAACTGACGGTCATATGTCAATGAAATTTTAAATACGAACAAGCATAAACGAAACCCCAGTGGGCAATTGAATCATTTTTATATGATTCAAATAAATGCACGAACGAAACCTCGAAGCGGGCAATTGAATCATTTTTATATGATTAAAATGAATGCACGAATGAATCCTCAAAGTGGACAATTTAATCATTTTTATATGATTCAAATAAATGCACGAATGAATCCTCAAAGCGGGCAATTGAATCATTTTAAATGATTCAAATAAATGCACACACGAATCCTCAAAGCGGGCAATTGAATCATTTTTATATGATTCAAATAAATGCACGAACGAAACCTCAAAGCGGGCAATTGAATCATTTTTATATGATTCAAATAAATGCACGAATGAATCCTCAAAGCGGGCAATTGAATCATTTTTATATGATTAAAATGAATGCACGAATGAATCCTCAAAGCGGACAATTTAATCATTTTTATATGATTCAAATAATTGCACGAATGAATCCTCAAAGCGGGCAATTGAATCATTTTATATGATTCAAATAAATGCACACACGAATCCTCAAAGCGGGCAATTGAATCATTTTTATATGATTCAAATAAATGCACGAATGAATCCTCAAAGCGGGCAACTGGATAATTTTATATGATTCAAATAAATGCACGAATGAATCCTCAAAGCGGGCAATTGAATCATTTTTATATGATTCAAATAAATGCACGAATGAATCCTCAAAGCGGGCAATTGAATCATTTTTATATGAATCAAATAAATGCACGCAAGAAACCTCAAAGCGAGCAATTGAATCATTTTTATATTATTCAAATAAATGCACGCACGAATCCTCAAAGTGGACAATTGAATTATTTGTAACGTCCTAAGCATCACACGAGTTCATGATCACTGCGGCGATGCCACCTGAGTTCGTCATCGCTAGGCCCCAAAATGGTAGAGAGCCTGAACGAGGGGATTGTCGGTGCCACAATGAACATGAACATAATGAAGTTACGGTGTGCGTGTTTCGTCCCTTAATTAATCTACTACAGTCCCCACATACTTAGAGATGATGGTATGTCGCGAAAATGTTTTGTGCTATCATACCCCTGGAAACGCTGCAGTTTCTTACGACTTATATATGTCTGACACAACATAGCTGCCTACAGACCAATAACAGACACTAAAATATTACAATAGCCCAGATTATTACTGGCTCAGTCAAAATAGGGTAACCAGTTCTACGTACACGAAAACAAAAACCCACAAAATATGGTAATATGAACGTACATTGATACCTAGCAAACAGTCCAGTTTTCCCGCGATAAACCATCATCTCTACACATACAATACAACAAGGGTGTCACGTCACTGCGGGGGGCACTCACGTGTGCACGCCGGCGGCCTGTGCAAATATCTCTAGACTATATACGACACTACTAACTGACAGCTCTACTCATACTGCCATAACTACGTATGCCTCAACTGGCCGCTTAACTCGTGCTCTCCAAACATCGCACCTACGTCTATCTCTGCGGACTGCTAGCTAACAGCACGTCTAGCTCCGCGGGCGTCTGACTAACAACTGACTCGCGCACACAGCACGACGAAGGGCGGGGGGGGGGGGGGGGCACATTGCTGCTCCCTCAGTTGTCACCTGACGACAGTTGGCCAATGGCGAGCAGCGAGCTACTGGTTGTACACAAGTTGTTACTACAATCCCTTACTCATTTATACATGTTTCAAAAAAAAAGTTTGCAAAGTGGGTAATTAAATAACTTGCATATGTCATTTAGAAAACTTGCAAATAAAACAACGCTATATATTTTTATTTAGAGAGATCCAGTCCTCGTATATCACGACTTGACGAAAAAATCGAAACAACTTTTATTATGGAAA
>PNEQ01110161.1:52500-64158 GCA_003012365.1 Medauroidea extradentata
AACATATCAGACACCGAACAGACATACAGGCTGCAAACATAGTGAAGTGGCTATAGAACTTCTTACCGCCCGAACACAGACGTACTGGCGTGCAAATCTGTACTCGTCTGTCAGTATTACCACAACAAAATTTTCCGCAAAATGTTATGTCTGTAATAAAATTGAGGTGCCGAGAAACTAGTCTTGCTTTGTAATTTTATCCCGTAAACTATCCTGTGTTTTTATTTCATTGGTATTTTACGTCCAGTCGATAGCTCAAGTAATTAGACATGGTTATACGTATATTTTGTATGCAAACTAACTAACCTAATAACTCAGATGCCTACCCAGGACTCAAAACCACATTTCACGCCGAAAATCTGAGTGCCAACCGACTGCGCTACAGTTGCTTAGTCATCAGATGTAATTCGCATGAATATTATAAGAGTCTTGAACACTTGGACAACGTCTAATATCACCAGGCATCCTAAAACAAAACTGACCACACTAGCAGACACTGATGATAAAGAAGTCGGCGCGGAACGGCTGATAGATGAGAGCTCTGGCAGGCTCATCCGCGGCCGGCCTTGGTCGCTCTTGACCAAGTATAGTGAATATCTTATTTGTCTGTTTCCGTCAAAACTATTTGACTTATTTAAATTCTGTAAACTGGGTTGAATTCGTTTAAGGCGACTTTTAAAAATAAATAGGTTTTTGAAATTATATCTTAAAAAATTACTGTATTGGATCATTAAAACGACATGCAACCTAATAACCAAATTAGTATGGTATTACGATGTACAATGCCGTTTGCCGACTTAAAATCCGTCCAAGGGTTATGAAGTTATTTATGTAGAACTTTTTGATCCCGAAAATGCTGCCATCACTCGGCAGAGATTTACACTATACATGGGGGACATTTAGCCTTAAAGTGAATTCAAATCGATTTTAAATTGACATGGAAACATGGTAATTCAAATTCGAATCCGGTTTACATATCTTTGCTGTGAAGTCAACATTCACATAACTGGGAGCATACTACTTACTCGTAACCAGAAACCTTGACAAAAGTTAATGCAGCCCGACCACTTTTTCAAGACTCCTCAGGCAGGCAACTAAAAGTCAATTCTGCGAGCACATTCATTAAATCCCTATAAACTTTACATAAATTTTAATACGAAAACAATTCAAAAACAAAATGTGACAGAGGTAAATATCACAACATACTAAATATTGTCAGCTTAGTCAGTAACATGTGTTCATTTTCTCAATGTATTATCATATTAGGATACCAACCATACTATTCAGTTATTTTATTGCAATACTATCAGATACCCACATTGTAATTGGATTCCCTAGTTCAAAAACTGCTCATATGGTTGGGTACTTGTTCAACTACTTCTTGGGGAACAGCGTTAAGCCATTTTTCACATTAAGAGTAGAATCTTATTGTTATCAAGGATCATGTATTCATATATGTATCAAATACTTCGTATAATACATAATATTTACGTATAAAACAGAACACTGACTGACATATCAAACTGCAGCCCAAACCACTGGACCTAGAACAACTAAGAAAGGATTTTTCGAAATTCGTCCCCTAAGATGGTGAAAAGAAGTGGATTTTTTTTGTAAGATTCGTCTACATAGCTCGAACCCGACGGCCTATCGTCGTGACTTTTACCTCAATGGTCATTCATAAAAAGCAAATTAGCCGATTTAAGGTTTTTTTTTTCTCCCGAAATTCAACCTTTAATGAGGTGAAAATATCTTTTTTTTTTTACTTCAAAATGATTCTGATGTGAATACCTTGAAAGTAACTTATCAATTTTTTGAAATTCTACTCTCAAAGAGTAAAAAAGGGGGGATGTATTTTTATTAATAGTATGTACAGCTCGAACTCAGTGGGCTATCGTCGTGATTTTTACTTTAATTAGATACGTATACAAATATATAACACATGACTTCAAGACGTTTCAAAACACTTTAATTAAGAGGATGCAAAGACGTGAAACGTGTTTTCGATTATTCTTCCATAACCATCGAGTAAGTAGAGATATCAAAGTTATGTTTGCTTTGGAATTATGTTTATGTAAAGACCGAAAATATATTTAAGGATATTTTCCAAATTCTACTCCAAAGATGTAAAAAAAAAGTAAAATATATTTTCGATTCGTGATTATATTTTGATCTCAATGAAATTTTAATAAATATTGGCACGATTTTTGGTAAGATTGATGCTTACTTACATGCTGTAAATGTAGTTTATTGGTTTTTCGAAATTTGACACCTAAGGTGGGGAAATTTATGAAACGGGTGAAATGTGTTTTAAATTTATCGTCTACATATTTAAAAATCAAAGGGCTATCGACATGGTTTCCACTTTAATTTGACGCCCACACACTAGCCTTAATTGTTTATTAAGTTTTTTCTTTTGAAATTCGATCCCTGAGGGGGTGAAAAGACATGGAATGTGTTTTAGGTAAATCCATAAGTAGCCTACTATCGAACCCGTCGAGATATAGAGTTGCTTTTTGTTTTATAATGATGAATACGTAAATGCCCGTAAACAGATTTCAGAACTTTTCTAAATCCGAACTCTTATAGATCTGTAATGTAATGAATAAGTTTTTAAATGTATCGACGATTACACTTTGACTCAATGTGTTGTCGTGAATTTCATATCAATTGGATACCTATACAAATGTTCAACACATCATGGTAAGATTTTTTAAAGTTCGATCAACAAACAAGTGAAAAAGACGCAATATTGGTTTTCCTTCATTCAACCCATGATATCTATCCAACCAGTTGAGATATTGAAATTTTTTTTTTTTTTTTGCTTTAGTAATGTACAAAAATAATTAGCTCAGTTTTTATTATGAGAAAATAACTCTCGAATAACCTGGGGGGGGGGGTTAGTCTTTGTAAACCTCTCATAGCAGACGATCAAAAAATAGCAATTACAACATTAGAAAAGTAATTTATAGAGACGGTAACATTATTCTGCAACTATAGCGTTACATATGGTTGCATAACCTCTATAACCCCAGTGGCTGAATATTTTATTTATTTTTAATTGACTTCAGACGATACGCATTGACGGCAATGTTATCAATAATTGCGCTAGAAATAAACGAATCGTAATACCACGTATACTACTTATTTCGTCCAAATACTCTCAATTCAATGTCTGCTTTGCTTTGAGTATAAATAAGGCCCAGGACAGTTGTTAAGATTTGGCAAGGATAGACTAAGGACAGTTTTTCACATGGCAGCAATATCTACGTTGCCAGCTGCAGAGTATGCTCAACCTGCAGCTTGGTTATCGTAATACTTGATGGCCGAACTACTATTCTGGCGTACAGAGAGGCCCTTCAATTGAGGTAAGTACTCGCTGTTACGAGTAATAAAAGGCCATTAGTTATAGAAGTCTCGGGTGTGGTAATAGATGGGAATTATTGAAATTTAGGAGTATATTTATGTATAAAAAACCCTTGTAATGTTAAAAAAATTTTTGCTGCAGCTATTACCGACTCCTAAATTTTAATAATTGTAGGCAAGGGGAAAGGATTAATCGGGAGTCATAATTAAGCTAATATTCCTATAACTGATATATATATGCAAGAAACACAACTGTAAAATGTCAGTGTATTTTTCTTGAAAACTGATTTACAAATAATTAATTTTAAATAGAACTTTCTCGAGCCTAAATTCAACAGTTCGTAACATATTATATTTTATTGAAAATTGTTACGTGTATTAAATTTAAAATATTTTACTTTTTTTTTTGTTTTAGGATATTATATAGCAATAGTAAGTGACTACCTGTTGTATAACATTTCATATAACTTTTTATAAAATATTACCGGTATGTCACAGATAATTTAAGTTGAGCTCATTATTTAGGCCTGTTTATTTGTAAATGTGTAATTTACAACGTTACTTTATAGTTGAAACTGAACCGGCTGTGTCGTGAGATCTAAATGTGTTGAGTAAGTTAGTGTAATTCTGAGTCATGTGTTTGTGAGGGACGTCCGCGTGTGTTTTGTCTGAATGTGAATGTGGGAAAAAATGTTGTTTACTTCGTGTTTGCAGAGATTTAATTGTGGTTGTCGACCTTAAGAAAGTTGCCACTAACACAGCTTTTCTCGTTGCTGATTTATCTTCATGCCCCTGGAGGACTTCTGTTTGCAGCTCAGTTGTAGCTGTTACCATCAAGGACTGCTAGGAGCTGTCCTGGTTCCTGTAACTTAAAATGTCTGTCTTAGTTTCTGGCTTTCAAACATCTTGTTCACATTTTCGAATCTGTGTTACCAGAGCTTTGCATATAGTTTTTATGACTAAGCACTGTAATTGTAGATAATGCAAATAGCTCTCCCTCCTTTGGAAAATATAAATTTATTTATTGTCACCTCTTTAAGTTAATTTGTCTGCCTTGTGGTTACATTTATTTTAATGAGATTTCATCTAAATTCTTTAAAACAGTAAAATGATTAAATAAATTTCAGTGAGAAATATGTTTCTTATAGTGTAATTCACTGACCTGTTAATTATATTTAAGATTAATTTACCTATAATTTACAAGACTGTGATAATCTTTCCATTTAAATAACAATAACATTTCATGTACTTATCCCTTCTGTGTGCGTGCCACTGCAAATATTTCTGTTTATTTAGTCTAAAATATAATTTTTCTTCACTGCAAAGTTTGTTTACTAATTACTACTGATAATATAAGCTAAAAATTAATATATTTGGATGACGGAGTTCACTTAAGTCTGTTGTATCTAATAGCATCTGCACTAGATATTTTTATCTGTAAAGAAAATTGAATATTATATAATTTATTAAAGTGTAATGTATTCTGCTAAATTATTGTTTACTGCCATAATACTGTGCTCAGCTAACATAACATCATACAAAACGGGACACAAAATGCTGCACATATGAATTACTTCAAGGGACTCAGCGGCTAGTACACTCGTGTGAATTAACCACTCATCGTGTAGCAACAGGCCCACGATGCCAAGTCACATTTGCTCTTACTGCCGTAACCCATTTTGACCAGTAGAGCAAACAACGGTCTCTCTATGCGGGCCGCACCCCGATAGAGAACCTAGCAATACGCACGCCTTCCGCGCGAATCAAAGTTGTGACCCCTGAGTGTAATTACCCAATCAACTGGACGGATGTTGGTAGACCTGTCAGGACATTACAGTAGAGATGAGATTGTCTCGAGCAATATTTCCATCACATAAACCACCTTGACCTTCCGCACAGTAACTTTCATCCGTTATTCCATTCTTCCCTGCCGCTGTAACAAACGTCTGACGTCTGTTACCTCAGGATTGGCTAAGTCCTGGACCACAGTTCTGACTGAACATAACGACTCTCAATGCAGTGTTGTATTGCATTCTGTGTCTTTACTTGAGAAAGAGATAGCAAAATATTATAAAATACATGGTGTTAGTCAAAGTATGTAAAGTAGTAACACGTTGACGAGAAGTTTGGAGGTGTGGAGCTGTGGAGCTGTGACCTTATGGCACTGATGTTCTGCCGCACTACAAAACGACGACGCTGCGAAGTGCTGTGTTCGTAATCTGAGCAGAGGCGCAAGCTGCAGTAACGCACTGTATTCTAGTACTTACGCTCTTGTGCAACTAAGACGCGCGTGTTGGCGACGCAAGAGTGTCTTAAGGGTTATTGATCCCTACCACCTTGGATTTATCTGTTTCTTCTCGATAACTTCTGTTCCAGTCAATGTATCAAAATTTTTGTCACAACACGGCATAGATACAAACTTAATCGATTTTCTGTAATTGCTTGAACCATTATATATTCATTATTTTGCAACGGAAAACAGCTGAAAAGGAAAAATTGCTTTATTTACGGGAGCGACTACAGAGGCCGCAACATTAACATAAACAATGCCATATGGATTCCAAAAAGTGAATGAAACAATAAACTATGCCGTGTCAGAGTGAAACAATAAAACAATGTGTCTATTCCCTGATTTATAAGAAAAACCGTAAAACCTATCTGACAGGGATTAATCCCCCTTAAGCCATACTGACAGTTGACAAATCGTAGCTTGCGTGAAAACTTTTACTTATAAATAAAATTATTTTCCTAACTTATCTTGTTTGTCCAAAGACAAGGACTGAATTACAACCATTTTTACTGTGAAACATTAGTTGGTACTGTGAATGTTAGTATAAAATATCTAAATAGTTATTTAATATTTTACACAAAAACGTATAGTTGAACATATTTACTTACTCACGCATACAGAGAACTAAACGCGTGTGATTATTTTATCATTATTAACTAACAAATGTAAAAAATTTATAATTTAATATGCAGGTTCCACCTACAGTTAGATGCACGAAAAAATTAAATTAGAAAATATTTCATTATCCGTGCAAGAACTTGTAAATATCTTACATGAATTCAAGTACACAATTGCTAACAAAATTGGCAATAACTATCACGCGAGGGTGAGTGGGGAAATTAACTTAATTAATTACTAAATTAATAAATTTATTGGGGGATGGCGGTTTGGCGGTAAGAGGTTAGGAGCATAAGGCACCTCGACCACTGTTATGATCCATTAAAAATGGTTTACACTAAGGGCTTCGCTACAGAGGAGAGTTATAGGGATGAATGAATAAGTGGTTAAGAACGGTTCTACAAGTGTATAATAAAGTTAAATATAAAGCCTACATGAAAAATTCGAGTTTTCTTTCGGCCCCAAGCTATAATTCCAGCAACTGTATGTTCGTGCCACTTTCGCATTTGGCCCGTGACTTATGTGACACTTCCTGGATGTCACTTAGCCAATAGTACAGAAGCAACTAAATACAGGTCCATATCACTGCGTTATCGAGCAGCCAGTGAGCAGATAATGTCTGCTTGAATACATATATGTTCTCGCAGACTAGCCTACATGTCAGTGAACACGCGAATTTTTCAGGTCTCCAATTATGCGAGTTCAGAGGGAAGCAGTGTTAACAGAACTAACTAAGTTTAACTAGAGTGTATTACCTGTGAATCTAACATGAGATGATGTTCCCACCTTGTTAATAATGCCGAAGGTTGTGTGGTTGTAGTCGACTAGCGGCGAGCGGCACGTCTAGGGATTCGAAACAGCGACCTTCGCCCTGGCACGGCGGGTTGTTGGCGGCACATCTTGTCTGCTAGGTGACCGTAACGAGACAGCCCCGTTTGGCTCGTTACAATGCCCTATATCGTCGTCCAGTTAGTCTTATTTGCACAGTGGTTGGGAAAGGGGTGGGTGTTGTAACGCCGGTCTACGTGCATGTTTACGTTTCGGCCACGGCGACACTCAGAACAACACACATGCAATGCAGCAGACGTACTGCTAGCTTATGTAATAAAAATGATTGTTTGTCCGTCTTCTATGCGGTTATATACCAATCATCCAACTTCAATGGAATTTCTGCAGAAAAAACTGGGTGTGGGCAGGCAAAACGAGGTAGAGGGACAGAACAGGATACCCAAAAATTATAGTGAACAAATAAACATTTACGAGTTGTTTGCATTTTATTTTTTAAGCAGGGGGAGGGGGGTTGCAAAACGAAGTAGAGGCAGAATGGGACACCCGAAAAACTTATAAAACGTTGGTGAGTTGTTGTACGGGTGTTCGCAAAGTTTTTAGATTAAAATAATAACTTTTGGAAGGAGGCGAGTCGAAATGGGGTAAAGGGGCAGAACGGGGTACTCAGAAGGATTTTAATTTAATGAAAAAAAAAATTGGTTTCTACCAAAACAAATTATATTTCGGGGGAGGTGGGAGGCAAAACGGAGTACAGCGGCAGAATAGGATACCGTAAAAAAATTGTGGAACAATTTTATTTTTCAAAGTATTTCTAAACCGAACATTGATGAACCTTAACATCAGAAATACTGTCGCATTAAATTGAAAACCCCGCAAACCAAGTTGCGGGAGCCAGATAGTGTATACATAAAAATGGACGTTGGTATAATTGCGAAAACCCGGCCTTCTTCTATGCCCTATATGCCGTAAGGGGACGCTGAGTATAGAGGTTGATGCGATGCATTACCATATAGTGGCTATTAATAGCCGAATAAATATTATAAGCGTTCAAGTATACGTGTATAATAATTTGAGTGGCAATTTGTTGAATTGCATGTAATTTGATGTGCAGCAGCGCCATATAGTGACGAGTTTGTGAGTAAGAGTAAACTGGATAGCATAAAAACCTTCTCCATGAAGAAATACATTTATGTCAAGTTTCGTGGTGATCGGTTACACTGTGTCGGAATTTCATGTTTTCATATATGTGTGTGTATATATATATATATATATATATATATATATATATATATATATATATTTATTTATTTATTTATTTATTTATTTATTCGGGCTGCTCCTTTAACCCTGGGGCAAATTAAAGTTAGTACCACGAAAGTTACAGGGGGAACGTAACAACACAAGGGTAGAGCACAATTCGCTTGGCAAAAATACCTAACTGCAACAACAAATAAATTAAATATCAGAAAGAACTCAGAAAACTGCGAGAGGAATATATTCAATGACTGGGAATACGGATATTAACTATCTCCCTATACAGGAAGTAGGCATATGGGAATTTTAAATACTTAATTACTACTTAAACTAGAACACCAGCTGTTCCACACGACGCTTCCCTTGACCTCCAAGTTAATATATGTGGGACAATCTACTAAATAAACGAATTAGATACAAAACAGAAACATTTAATAAAAGTATCAAAACGCAATTACAAGTAAATAGGAACTTTGGTTTCAATATGTGAGTTACATTAAAAAGAAATATAAAATATTTAACATTTGTAAAGAATAACGACCTTTATACGGGATTATTTTAACAATCAAATTCAACTCAAAACCCGAAGTTACAATTTAAGCAAATGAAAACAATTTGTCGTACTAACATACTGTTACAAGTTTGAGAGCACAAACTTTATATGTGGGCAATTCCCATGAGTTCTTTGGGATAGAGGTCTTATAATTACAAATAAAAGAGTTAAATTAAGTACTGGATTTAATAGCTCGCAAAGCTACGAAACACACAAAACAGTAATCAACTAGAACTCTCACAACACAATTAGTTATGCACACAATTACTCCTGTGTCACAGACACGTTAGTTAACTTTGACAATTAAAGCACAAGAAAAGTCTACCATCAATTAATTAAACATTATAAATCACAATAAAATTCAGTCATATATCCAATCAACAGTCTTTCTAATAATGACAATGTACAACCTTATCAGTCCGAAGTGGTGATGGCTCACCATGTGCTGCGCAGCACCCCGAGTGCACCGCTGTCTTCACTCTTGAGGTCTTCTGTTCGACTCCCGTCGCGCACCTTCTCTTCGCCCGTCAGCCCGCCGCAGCAGTCCTCTTGTATCGCCAAACACTGCTCCGAAGGTAGCCGCCTGCCGCCTCACAGTAGACTTTGACGTCACCAAGATGTCTTCACCAGTCTCTCTCCACAGGCGTAGCACCTTTCTCTAGCACTACCAATAGCGAACTCTCTCAAATGTGCCGATTCTGTGGTTTTATACTAGCCCAGACAGTCGGGTGTTCCCCACATTACAGGGGTCTAAAAATAGATATTTCATCATGTTTCGGATGTGCTTGTAGTCACGTCGGATGCCCTCGAAGGGTTAAGACGCAGTTGGGACAGGTATATATGACGTAGTTGCGGCGGGATTCCCACTATGAGCCACCCGGGCTTTGAATCATCGGCCAGCCCTCAAGGTGTTACGAAACAGCCGCCGACCACTGGCCTCCTGGTACATGGCACGCAACAATACAGACGAAAGGTCTGTGGACTGGTTCGCGGCCTTGGTGTTCCCGACTTAAGGCTTCTATTTAAACCATTAATTACTCTACGATTTACATTAGCCTTTCTGGATTGTCTTTCTACTAAAAACTTATCTAGAGGTCTGGGTGGGGCAGGAGCCCCATCCAGCAGTGACTTACTGACTTTAGCTCGATCTGGCAAGTCGAGTCGCTGGAAGAAGGTCTCTCTCTCTCTCTCAATGTTCAAGACTATAATGACCGCGCCCCTATGCGACCGACGTCCTACCACAGCACCGCCCCTCCAACGACGCGGCCTGACCAGTCAGCGAAAACCCGCCTATAATTGACGCACCACCGGAGTGTTTTTTCCGGTAACGCCCCAATTTCGCAACAAGAGTTAAGCCAAGCGCTTCCAAAACTGTAAACTATCACAACAACGACACCGGGTCTGCTGCCCCGGTCGCATGTCACAACAATTGGTCAGCCTTGGCCCGCTTCTGACGAAACTTTATTACAACAGGCGACCCACGCTTCCTGGTTTATTTAAGTTAAACAAAGATCGGCGCAACTCGCCTGTGAAAATTAAACTCAAAAATTTAGCTCCGCGACAATATATATATACATATATATACCAACATCCATTTATGTTATATATATGTGTGTGTGTGTAATCTGTGCAATTACACTTAACCCTTAATACATAGCTTATGTAGCTCCACAGTTTTTTTCGCATTTCATAAATTGCAAAAGAGATCGTATTCACTCAATTCATCTCATTTTACGGTACTATTGTTGTGACGTTATCGTGTGTTGCTTGCAGGCGGAGATCCAAGCGAGAAGAAGACTGGAAGAGGCAAACATAGTAGCTCAGCAATTGTCTACCAGAAAACTGGTAAGAAAACTGTGTTTACAGAGTTTCAGTTATGTCACTCAACTCTCTTGCGAGTGTCACGAACATCTAAGTGTCCTCTCTGCGCAAGGAAAAGGACCAATGATGGACGTGGTGATGAGGTGAGCAGCTGTGAAATACAACCAGTGCAGGAATTGGCAGAGCCCCGAGACATCCTCCCCCTCCCAGCAACATAAAAGTGCTCTCACTACCCTCATAAGATTCCCACCCTTTACAGCGCACAGGTGCCTGGGACTGAACCAAGGCTTCTGGCAAACCACAGAGTCAACCGTGCACCCTGGTGGCATACATAGCCGCACATGTGAACACTGACCTACTAAATTACAAAAATAGTAAAGCTTCAGATGTTTCTTTACATAAAATGAACATTACCGCACTGGGAAAAGTATCTTACAACGCACATAGAACATTTTTGTACCTCGTAAATAATGGAGTGATTAGCATAATAGACTGTTCACCTAAAGTGTAATTTTGTCATTCCTACAACAATTAAAATTTTAATATTAATATTCAAATTATGTACATAATGTTGAATAACAGCAAAAACAACACACAACCTCCTGCTGGCTGTGTACTCTAGTGACCATTAAATTTACCTGTCAAACGTAAGGGGATGTAGCTCATTAATAAAAAAATAAGTACATTTGGAAGCATTTGAACCATATTTTTTAATTGTCATTAATCACAGAGCCGTTTAAATCGCTTACAATTTTCGGAGTAGTCAGTTTTGTAATGACACTCCTGGTTTCGGTTTTTCCTATACACTAACAAATAGTAAACAGTAAATTAGTAAATAATTTGAAAATTTTTAACCTCTGAGAAATCTTATAATTCATACTTTTGATAGGCTTGTGAAACTAATGTCTTTTTTTTTTTTTTTTTTTTTTTTTTTTTTTTTTTTTTTTTTTTTTTTTTTTTTTTTTTT
>PNEQ01110164.1:0-10556 GCA_003012365.1 Medauroidea extradentata
TGTGTGTGTGTGTGTAAGAGACGGCGAGTGGGTGGTATCAGCAGAGGTAAGCGATAGCAGCAGCAGGAGGGAGAGTGATGCATGCAGATGATCGGGGACGCTAGGGCAGATTGTGGGGGATGCTGGTACTCACGGCCCTGCAGTCAGCGACGCCGGCGGCCAGCAGGAGCGTCGTGACGCCGAAGAGTACCGGCGTGGTCGTCATGATGCTTCTAGCTGGGCGCTCTACGTTGAAGTGAAGAGCCGCAGCCGCCGCCCCTACCCGGCCACCACAGGGGTCGATACATCCCTCCCCCTCCTGCGTTCATACCCCTCCTTCCTTTACCCCTCCGACCAACCACCGGCAACCCCTGGGTCGATCCCCGCGTCCACGTGTTATCCTCCCTGCCTGCCTGCCTACCTGATGGGTATCTCTTCCCTTCCGGCGTCCCATCTGCGTTATGCTCGTTCACGATGACCCTGAACCCCCTCCCCCTTATTTTATGTAATCAACAATGACTAAAGTTACGTCCCTTCGTGTGGCAACGCCGATAAGGACGGTGGATGGCAAACAATTCATTATTTTGTATTTGTGTTCATCCAGTTGACGGGTGGTGTCGTTTGTTACAAATAATGATGCTTGCATAGTCAGACGTCAACTATGACTTGCACTGCTTTTACGAAAACTGCAAACCAATTAAATCTAAACCGAAATAGAAAAAAAAAAGTAAATTACTCTGAATAACATGATACTAGCTCTATCAACAGATCTATGAATCGAACATTTTGTTTTATAAATTATGAATTGTCAATAGAGTTTCACTCGTGTGCAGGATGTATTAGGGTAGCTGTTGCACATGAATAGGTATTGTAGAAGACCCTGTTAGGAAATGTTCACCTAGGTACTATACAAGATGTGCTGAGACTAGCCATATTGTTGTTAGTTACGCAAAGTGTTCCTTCCACATGTGTATTCATTCACACGCTCAATATTACCTGTGGTTTGTGCTAAACAGTGGCGCATTCGTATTGGGGGTGGGGAGGGATGAGATTGAAACATCCTCTTCCCGAAAATGTGTGAAAAATTTGTGAACAGTGGTTATTTCTTGTAAGGTAACATTACCAGTTTGCTTCCACTAGTTAAAGCTATGTAAGTTTAACTATTATGATTTAAAACGACAATGCTGTAATTGCCAAATCATCCAGAACTTTAGTAGGGGGGATCGCTGATGATCCAGATCCCTCCCTATCAAATTCTTAAACAGCATATTTTTGTTCCTTGAATTCTTATTTTTTCTGGGGGGGGGGGGATCCCCGGACACACCGCTTTGTTGGGGTGGATAGATGTTACTTTGTGACAGTCCCAGATTCGGGACCCCCCCCCCCTTATACAATTCCTACTTACTGCCCAATACAAAAATACCTGGGTGCCCGCCTGGTGTTGAATAATTTCTGCTGCAGCCAGAACTGTTTGCACATAAATGTTCCTCCGATATAACACACACACACATCTACAATCAGGGATTGCTTATTAAGACGTCATCTAATGCAGATCTGGAATACCCAATGGTTTGTGACCGTTATTGTGGTACAACATGTAAAATGTGCCAGATCTCAGTATTGGGTTTACAACAGGTTTTGTTTACTGTGAAAAATCATTCGAGAAATATCTTAGGCTACAATCTACTGGGATCATTCAGTTGGGTAAAACGCCGGACACGTCGCTTTATGTTTGCACGTGTAAGATAAATTGGATGGTCAGTATGAGCCTATGTAGTTCGATAAAAACAGTTTATTAATTGAATTAGAAACGAATATGTCAATTTCAGTTAATATTATTTCTGTATATTTGTAATTAAAATTAAAAGACACGGAACTGCATTAAGTAATTCGCTGCCAACAGTACAATTTGCAAGGTAACTATTGTTGATGTTAAATTAAATACAGTAACGACTGGTGATTTTTTTTTTTTTTCAAGGGTTAAGTATTTAGTGCTCACTTTATCCCGGACGACCTATACCTGCAATGTGTTTCCTCAAAATCAAATACACTTTCGCGAAACGAATTCCACGTGTAATATACATAAAATTACGTATAAAAATGTGCTGCGGATGTTGCATTTAGTACAATATTTAACGTGTTTAAAATACGTAGTCTAATTTTATTCCCGCCATCTTAAAACACTGAGCAACATCACAGTTTATCACTTATCATAGTATAGGTGACAAACGAAACCCTGTCTCGTGACTGAGGTAACCTATCCTACTCCAACTCATGAGGTTTTATAACCGCCTGGGGTTTCTTCGATTACCAGTCACGTTATATCGCCTGTCAGAAGGTAAAATTTTTTGTAACTGAGTTGTTAGATATACACAAATTCAAGAAATCTTCCAAATAATGCTGCTAAGAATAGATACGGTTCGTAAATTTACAGTATAATATGAAAGCCATATACTGCGTTGGCATTTTACATTTTGAAAAAATATATAAATTTCTTGAGTTACAAAAAAAACATTAAAGTGTTAAAAATAACTCATCACGAGTTTAATGGGTCTTCATAAAAGCGGGTATAACTGTCAAGGATAAAAAATGGAAATGCGGTAAACGAAACTTTTTCTGTACAGCAGTAGACAAAAGGTAAAATGCTAACTATTAATAACAAACCATTAATTTCCATTTTTATTTATTAATATAGTATAAAGTTGAATTAATGCTCAAGGAACTAAAGTATTCATCAGTCTACAATGGTTCATTGTTTGATATACACGCAATTTTCACGTGATACTAAAAGCGTGTATTAAATTTTATGAAACAGAATTTAAGTTTTGAAGGTCTCGTTAGAAGTCAGCGGTAATGCTAAAAAGTTAATAATAATAAACTGAAACGAACTTCAATGCAGGGTAATCGTTAGGGACGAAAGTTATTTACTCATTAAACTCACTAATAAACCTGATATTAATCATATAATTTACAAATCGATGAAAATGTTATCAATACTCTACACATTAACCAGTAGTATAATTTAACAAGAACGACATGTCAAAATCAAGAATTAAATGGAAATGTTAACTTAATCATCCGTAAAACACATCGAGAGCTCATAAAAAGTTTAAAATCTTCAAGCCCGAAGATAAACGAGTTCAAGGTAAAGTACTTTTCCTGGAATCCAGTGAGCTTGTTATCATGGAATTGCATCTGAAATGACTCGTATAAAACTAATTCGTCGTCTTCAGCTTCTCTTTACTGAATTCCACAACTTCTATTAAGGATGTTGCCTACCGCAGAAACCTGGCGAGAGCAAGCACAGGGGATCATTTTTTGTTCGTCTTGATGAGGCCCACCTCTCTATAGTACCTCTTAAGACAGTTATTCCCAGAGGGTGGCCATGCCGTATACTGCCAAGGCAAACACTTGAAGTTAGTGTATTTGTGCCATTGTTGCCTAAAAGTTTATAGACTTGGTCACTGTAGCCCATAAACAATGTTTCCGCCATAAGAGCCAATGAATTTAGCTCGAAGTTTGAAGAGCAATAAGCAAAAATGATTTATCGAATAGCAGATGTGCCACGTTTATCTCAGTCTACGTTGATTGGAGAACAAAATTTTGAAATAAAATTAAAACACAACAACATGATTGCGTTAAGAGTTGAGTACATTCATTTTTAGTAGAAATGATTAATATAGGTGCGCCATTTTGGTAGCATATAAAAGGATAATCATCTTTCGTCTTCATTCATGGCCGAAAAGGAAATCACTGAAGGTATATTTGTACAACATTCGTAAACCGTATTGCAAACGAGAAAAATATTAATGTGGGCTAAGCCAGTGGAAATATGCATTCCATTCAGATCAGTTTAGAGTAAATTAGGAGGAGGGAGGGAGGGAACTTTTATTTCAAAATATAACTCGTTTTTACCAATGACATATTCAGACAATTCTTGAAACCATTCGTTTGCAGATTGTTGAATGATATACATAATAAAACGTATAGACCCTATATCCTAGACAGTGAAAATACGTTTCGGAGTTATACAAATCAGAGCACCTTAGGTGTAAAGGATGTTGTACGTAGCTCAAATAGTATGTTTTGTACAGTATAGCAACTCTTACTCTGTAAATTCGTCGGCTGCTGCTTATTTGCGTTTTGTACTCCGCTTTTAGTCTGAGAAACATATACATATCCATTAAAAATAGTAACAATGTAAGTTATGAGCCCGCAGTGTTATTTTGTATGTAGAAATTAATTTTTTAGTGTAAAAATAAATTTCGTATTTTCTAAATAAATTAACCCTAAAACAAAATAAAGATTATCGTAGAATTCGTAATTTAGGATGTGAAAAAAAAACAGGAAATTAGTTTATACAGAATAACGAATAGACAATTTATTCAAAAGTGAAAAGTAAAAAAAAAATATCGAAATACGAACAAGTAACTTATATAGTTTCGAACTTTGCCGCACACAGCGCTGTTTCATAAGGTTCTAATCTATCCACTCTAAATTCCCAAACCCCAAATATGTAAAAGCTTCGTTTCGGACACGGCTAGACACGTAATGAAATTCTGCGTTTGTTGGCCAGACTGTCTGCACTACACCTCCACGTAGCACCAGTCTGAGGGAAGAACGGGTTATCGGCACAACAATCTTCGCGCGTATCGTGTGTCACGTTGCTTGCTCTTAGACTCGCAGTGGAAGAGGTGTCTAACGACCATCCAAGAAAATCTACAACTGTTGACCTAGTATGATGGCTTGCCCTTGTCGTGCCTGAAAGCCTTAAAACAGTCTAAAAAAAACCCCCGTTTTTAGCCATTTTGAGAGACCCGATAATCATGTTTCTAGCAAGAGTGCTGAATTTTTGAAAACATAGAAGCATAGTTTCAAGTGTGTGTTCTTTTTGTAGATAAAGATAATATGAATAAGTTAAGCAGTTTCGCGTAAAAAATAATACTCGTAACATGCTGCAACGCCGTCCATGAACCAGTCGACTACTCTTAAAAAATTTCCTTTTCCATAACCAAAGCTATTTTTAACTAGTTATCGACAGCACGTACAAGAAAACTTAGCGAACTGCAAACTCAGTAGCACGGAAAAGTTAAATCTTCCTCTGGAGCCAAAAAAAGTGAGCATATAGTCCTTAACGGCCCGTAGCTCATGCAGTTAGGACGTAAAATGTTCTTAAACGGCTTTGTTTTCGTGACTCGGCAGTTTTCTGATATGGGGTAGGGGAAGGGAAGTGGGGCGTGGAAAGCAAACACATGTAAACTCTCGCTCGCAGTTCGGTGAAATCATTATTCAGTTTCCCTCCACATCCCTCCAGCTTTCACACTTTCTCAATAATTTTATGTGAATACTGATCATTCTTAAGCATTTCAACAACAGCGATAAAAAGAATTAATTGTTAAATCTTGTTTGCATTGTATCTTCACTTAACAATAAAAATATATATAGCTTGTTCAAACCTTTACATTGCTGTCCACAAACAAAAATAAATATGCAAATAGTAATGTAGCCGTGTCTAGGAAAATTTACTTCTCTTTACAGTATATTAGTATGAAAATAACCGGATTTTAAAAAAGAATCACCAATGCTCAGTAAATATCATAAGAGTAATTATATTCATGCCTATGTGCTACAAAATTACGCAATACAATACAAATTCTAGTGAATTATAAGTGATTGACTTTTGTGAGTAGAGTGACACAGTATAAAAACCTGGTTGTGAAATGTGAGTAGAATAACACAGTATAAAAACGTGGTTGTGAAATGAAAAAAAAAATCATTTATCTATAATATTGTAAAACTATTGAAAAAAACAGGTAATAAAAAACGTAAATATGAATATAATGCAAAAAACTACATTTATGTAAAATTATTTTATCTACAAAAAAGTCATGTTATAAAAAATTATTATAAGTAGTAGTTCTTAGGTATACGTAGTTGAATTTAGTTGAATAAGATTTACTGTATTCCGATCCCAACAGAGTTAGAATTTAGGGGTTAGCGTGCAGCTGCAAATATTTAATTTATTTATTCAGATTTGTTTCACAATAAGATAATTTTTACACGTAATTCTAAATTTCAACTTTCCTTCTTAATCTATGTCCAAATCCTATGCCATGGCCATCAAAATTTAGTGGTTGTAAAAAAAGTGATACGACTGAAACTGTACACAGAAAATCCAATGTTATTAGGTAGTAGTTAATAGTATATAACAGTATGCAATCTTGTAATTTCTTGTTTTATAATAGTGTATTCTCTTTCAGCAAGCCCATTGTATACGTAATACTGCATTTGTAAGAGGGGAGCGATATTGTTTTCAATTATTATCAATTTCCAATTAATATTAAATGCAATGCTTTGCCTTTTTATATCTTATATGTAGTATTAAACTATAGTTTCTAATGGATAGTTTTTTAATTTAGTTGCCACACATATATAAAACATTAAGTACAGCTGGCGCGATTCGTGATACCACACTCGTTGTGCCTGCCGCGGTCGTGTGGAAGAATTATGCTCACCTTGCACAAGTTCAAGGACACACCGGCCAACCTTAGTTCAGCAGAGTACAGCTGATGCTTGTATACAGACTGTCAACGTCAAGTAGGCAGTTCCTTCATCTTAGTTATCCGTCTTTCTCAGTTATTCCGTCTAAGTAATTATTATCCACATGGAAGAGTTTGACCACCTTCTCCATATTCCCACTGCCAGAAAAAATTCCAGATTTGAGTACAACTTTCATATCAACTTCGGACGTATCGTATTCGAAAATTGGGGGGTAATGTTGCGGCTTTGCCTGGCAAGTCGGACAGCGAGAAGTCCGAGCGACTATCAGGTCAGCGGTGGGAAACCACGGAAGACAGCAACTCAACTCCTCGTAGTTCCACAATATTGAGGACAAGCACGCCGATATATGGCACTGTTACCAAGTAAACAGGGTCTGTCGTCTGTCAGTCGTCCACCAGCACTCATCCGATCAACAGCAGTGCAGTTCTCCTCCGGGGCTCGAGGTCGAGCCCCGGCGGGTGCGTGCTCGTTCGTCGATGCCGTCTCCTCATCAATCCAGCCTCGGTAAGGTCGTCAGATCTAGTTATGTGGCAGCAACTCTCAACTTAACATAATAATTTAATAATCAGTAATATTGAGCTCCCTTCCTAAATAGAATACATTGTAACCTATTTTGTATTCAGAGTACCTGCCATTGTAATATAGTAAATTCTAGTTTAACCATAACTGTCTTAAAATCATTTATTCCTAAATAATATCTAAAACAACCCACAGAGTAGCTACCATCTGAGTGAAACCCCCCATGTAATAATAACTTATAAATCCCCAATATAATAATGTCTAAATATACATTTTGTAACAACATGCAAAATAGTTTCGTACAGAAATGAATTTGCTCGCACATACAACCAGCCGGGATGATAATCAATTAACATTCTACTGAAAAACAAAGTAATTTCCGCTTTTAATTTTATCCTCCAAAACTGAAGTAATTTCCATCATCACAACAGCTATGTTGCTGTTAGTTAATTTTTTAAACCGGAAAGGACAGCAGCTGATTTTGACCTTTAACGACACCTGCGAAACTCGAGGCGGAAGTTGTCTCTTGACAAGCTAACAACATTCAACTGTTATAAAATTAACAGTAACCAAGCATACAGGAGTTGGTACAGTGATCAAACGATCAAGCAGTGGCGGCTCGTGGGTTGTTGCCAGATACGGCTGCGTTGCCAAGAGCTGTACAGAGTTGTGCACTGGTTGACTCTACAGCCACTGACACGCTGATGTGCAGGTGCCCCTTACTACTGAGTAGTCACAACACATCTAGTAGCCGTCAAATATTTCACGGTCGTTGGGCTACGGCGCGTTCATCAAGAGTGTACAGTACTAGCTGCAGCCCCACCTGGCAACAACACACGAGCCGCCACTGGTTCAAGGCCAAGTTGGCTTACGTCATACGTCCCTGGTATCCGATATGCGTATATGCGTGTTTAGTGCATCCTCGAATATAAACAGCACTTTCAATTAAATAGAAAAAATAGTATGTTGGCAACAGTATTATGGATGGTGTTGTCTCACGTCAGCGAGCTAACATTGTGTGTTTGTTTGCTGCTGAGAACGCCGGGCGCTATAGGAAGAAAGTGTTGCCTCCCACCATCTCATGAATATACTGCCACGTTGTACAAACATATGTTGGTACTTTCACTGGAGAAGAAGCTGTAAGACGATGACGACCACGGTTGGTGGAAATATTCTTCGTCTTCAATATATTGTCAACTAGCTGCTGTCAGCGACTTCGTTCGCGAGGTTTTCAATATAATGCGAATTTTAAAAAAACGATACAGCGAATCCCACGCCCCTTCGAGTCGTGCAAAAGTTCAGTCTGAAGTACTCTATACTCTGTCCACTCTAAGGTTGCCGCAGAAATAAAAATTGCTAGCGAAATTAATCAAAGCTATTGAATTATATCTTGATTCCGCACATTGTGATTGTGCCGTAGCATAGTTAACTTGTATTTTTTAGTATTTCAAATGAAATTTACACTGTGCAAAAATGTTATATTGACAGGCACTTCGACGAATTTAGCTGCAACCTTAGAATGGACAGAGTATAATTAACCATATTTGATATGCAAAAATAAGTATTTGTATTTTCAGTATATTTTCAAAAACAAAATTTAATTTTACCGCACTTAAATTTTATCTAAGTAATTATATAAATACTGAAAATAATACTGAAAGTGATATATTATAGCAAGAATTGTTTTCGAAAAAATATTTCTGAAACAATATTTATTTATTAATTTTGTACAAAAATATAAATATATAAATAAAAAATATATAGAGAGAGAAAGAGCGAGAGAGAGTCAGAATAACCTTTATGGGCGCACGCATATTAACACACTAAATTTTCATCGCATTTCGAGGGCTGTTATAGGAACACACACGTTACAAAGAGACAAACAGGGGTAGGCTACTAAGTAGTTGGAGACTTAGGGGTAGGAATGGGGCCTAGAAGCATTTTAGGGCTGAACCCCATACGCCTAGACAAGGAAACATGCAGAACAAGAGCATATGTATTTTGGTCTCGGATGAACATGATCGCCATTGAGGCTTCGTTAAATGCTAGTTGCTATAACTACTTAAGAGTGCGTCGTAGATAAATAAACGCTGAAAACACCAACTGATTTCTACGCTTATTGCGAAGCCAATATGGATCAAATACTCAATTACAATCTAGATAATGGTATTTGCCAACTTTATAAGTAAATATTTATCCAGAATTACTACGCGTTATCTCTAGCGCCGCAGTTAAATGCACGACGTTCCGGCGTCAGAGATTGTGCCTGAGAAGTTCCTAACACTGAAAACAATTTTGTTTAAAATGTTGGCTAAAACTATTGTCTAGGATTGCTATTGTTTAACTTTCGCAAATTGGCTTCAAGAAACCTACAGTTATAGATTAATGCTTCTAGCGTTGAATTATTTACCACGCCCTTTTAAATAGGGGGGAAAACCAACATAGGCATCGTAAAACCCCCTTGAAAGTAATTTGATGTGAAACAGCATCCAAGCGAAGTGGTTATAGAAGCGATCTGCACTAGGACTAAATGATTTCTTTATTAAGGCTTTGAAAAGATAGAAGAAAAGATTGGTCGGGAGGGCTTCCTCTTTTTTTTTTTTTTTTTTTTTTTTTTCAAGGTGTCAAATTTTTACTTACCAGAGTTGTACGGGAGACACTACAGCTTCGGTGAAACATATACAATATTACGGGGTGTGCGGTAGGCCTACATTTTTCCATACCTCCACGTGGCACAAGAAACAGAAGAAGTTAATGAAGTGTGCAGGGGCGTAATTTGAGCATTTTGATTGGGGTGGCAAGGATTACCGGGTATAAAAGATTTGATAGAAAAAATAGAAAAGGTTCAGAAATCGAACAACTCCCATAAAAATTATGTATACACTTATGTATTGATTATTTTACATCATTAGCTATAAAAAAACAATGTATTGGAAAATGCACAAATAAAAATGTAGGCCTAAGCAAAGAAAGAGAATTTTATGTTCTCTATCAACAAAATTTTGGGGTGGCAACTGCCACCTCTTTCCACCCCCGAATTACGCCTATGGAAGAGAGTGGTGAGGGTGATGACGATGATGATGGTGATAATAATAATAAAATTAATAATATAACTGTTTTTCACAAATTAACTAACTGCACGGTCTGGCTAAACATGGATGGCGGCTCGCGGTCTGTCTACACAGTCCAACGTCGTTCCGGTCTATTAGACCTCAATCGTTATTAAACAGTATAATAACTTAAAACTCGACGTACCCTAATTGAACCAGTGTTCCAGTTGGTATTTTAATTTTGTGTCATTTATTTGGGAACACTGCTCAATATTATGAATTATATCCTAAAATAACAAATATATCATCATTTAAAATTCTGTAACGGTCATGTTACAATCAGCGTTATCCGAAATGTACTGTACTGTACTGAGGTTACAGAGTTGTTCGGAAACAGTTTTTTACTGCCAGTAGAGTTCATAGGTTTTGAAAAACGGATCACAGGCA
>PNEQ01110164.1:18951-72668 GCA_003012365.1 Medauroidea extradentata
TATATATATATATATATATATATACATTGACCACATTTATTTCTTATATAGCTACGTGATTTTTGTTTAAGATTGACGCTTACTCAAATACCTGAAATGTAATCTCACTTCTTCTTTTTTTTTTTTTTTTTTTCCGAAATTCGCCACCTAAGAAGGTGAAAACGGGTCTAAAGTGGTGAAATGTGTTTTAAATTGATCGTCGATATATCACGAGCCCAGCGGGCTATTGTCGTGTTCTACACGTCCACGAGACACCAATAAAGTATTCTAAAACGTGATTTAAGGGTTTTTCGAATTTCACTCTCTTAGGAGGTAAAAATACCTGTAATGTGTTTTAGATAAACGCACGGTATCTATTGAACCCGTCGATATATACGGTTATTTTTTGCTTCTTGATGATGATTACAGAAATGATCGCAAAACGGTTTTAAGATTTTTCGAGATTCGAACTCTCAGAACTGTGCAGGTTGTCATGTGTATTTTTTTAAAATGAATTATCGATTTTGATTCGACTGAACGTGCTACCGTCTTACTTTGCACTTCAATTGAATACCCATACAAATTTCTAAGAGGTATATTAAAATTTTTCGAAATTCGACATCCAAAAGGGTGAAAAATCACAAAATTTGTTTTCCATAATCCCTTGACATCTATCTAACCAGTAGATATATTGAGGTGTTTACGTAGTATTTAAATTATTATATGTAGTTTTTTACTTTATAAGATAACTTGATTAGTAATTAAAATATTAGTTTGTAAACGTTTAAAGCAGACGATCCGAATAGCAAGTACGACCAGCGAGAAATAAATTATACAGAGCTTCATTCTACATACAGTAAGCTATCGAGACGTGATGTTGTACAACCTCTATGAGCCCAGGTCACGAATATTTTATTATTTTTATTAAATTCGTATTCTTGAATTATTTCAACGTTACGTGACGCAGTTCTTTGTAGCTCAGGCAGATCGTAATAATGCATGTAGTCGTTTAAAAGGGGTAAATGGTTTATGCAGTTCACTTTACACTTAGATTCCTCGACAACATCAGCTCACATATATCATCTCACTAATCTCAAGGTTGGGGCACCAAATACGTTTCCGCGTAACCTTTTCCCACCAAAACTTTCTATTGGTTTTTAATTTCAAGTGAATATTTTGAAAATATGTAATTGAAGGTACCATCACCAACGATTGTGCACAACAGGATGAATCAGACGTTTTTCATTCGATTAACCTCTTACATTTAAGAGTCTATAACTATCCCACAACGTCGAAATTGCAGTGCTATAAATAAGGCCCAGGTGAAGTCGCTGTTAGTGGCAGGGACAAACTTAAGACTGCTTTTCGCGTGGACAGCTATAGCAACTTATCCTGCTGCAGAGTTAGCTCAACTAGCAGCTTTGTCATTCTAACACTTGATGACTGAAGTACTAGGCTAATCTGGTGTACAAAAAGATTTTTCAATAATGTAAATATTATCAGTTATGAATAGTACTCGCGAGCAAAGCCGCGGGGGACTGCTAGTGTAGAATAAAAGTAATAAACTTAAAGCTAGTCGGTGAGGAATATGAACGACTACAAAACGTTTAGGAAACAAACGTTTTGGTGTTTTCACACACGGGAAATATATTGCATGCGTTTAAAGCTAGAGTTTTATTAAGTAATGCACCGAAATCGAACATGTAATGTGTTTCAGGTATACGTTACGTTAAATATTCTATTCATTTTTCTTTTTAATTGCGTACAACGTTTTGACAGACGTGATTACGCATCATAAAAGTAGTTTTAAGTATGAAAATTATACAAGTAGAATTGTTAATGTGATGAGCAGTTTCCTAAATATTTGATTTGCTATTTATTTATGGTTGAATAAGGGTGTGCACAGTAATTATTAGTTATGTAAATCTTACATTGCATTGTCAGTCAGTTCTGAGCTATGTTTAAAGACTTAAGTCTCTAGCTTATCGGGAAGCTAGTTCAAATACATTGCAAATTTTTTCCTGAACTGACAAAGATACACATGAAGGCTAGTTAATAAAATAGCGGCACTGGCGAATCTCGAGCGCATGACGTCACAAGGCCACGAGTTCCAATTTATGCTGTTTTTACGATTTAAATTTTTTTTAACCTGATCGCAAAACCGTTACATGGAAATTTTCGAAATTTTTTGTCATATGTAGCCTAATTTTTTTAATCATAATTTTCTATAATTTTGGTTAATTAACAACTTTATTAAATTTTCTTTAAGTCAATAACTAGACAAAATTATACAAACTTATGTTTTGAAAAAATTAGGCTTCATAGTACAAACAATTTCCAACATTTCTATGTAACGGTTTTTCGATATCTGCTCCCTTTCAGGATTTAAAAAAAACTTACTAAAATAGAATAAATACGGACTCGTGGCCTTAATTCGTTTGACAGTCCGTTGTTCATCTCAGCCCTGCTCGCTTACACGTGTTTTTCTGTACGATTTATTGGCATTTTTAGCTAAAACCACGTTAAAAAGGCGTATTTCCCACTGTAGAGGTTATTACAAACGGCTGAAGAATACAAGTTTTTAGGTTTGTAAAAGGTAAGTGGTAGATAAAGAAATGTACATTTATTACTCCACTGAAAATAATTGTTAACCCAGCAGTCAGGAGTGGGAATTTGTTTATCATTAAAATAAGCAACGTTAGTAAATTACATTTCCAGTACTTATCTGAAGTAATTTTTGATAGCGAAACGAAGTTGAATACTGACAGTCAGTTAATATTTGGAAGGGACTAAGCAGAAGAGAACCAACTACAGTTTATTTATTCTAGATCAAAGTTTACTGAGCGCATATAAACCTTGTAGAAGCCACTTTTTGTGGGCTCTTAGTTTTGTTCGAACATTATAGTATAAAACTTGTTCGTTTCAGAGAATATATTTCCGTTATTTTTCTTCTACTTGGTATCAAAATAAATTATTTGTTGCTTTCGTTTGATCTTCACTTTTTATTGAGCGAGAGTTCATTCTTAATGAACGAGTAAAGAGTGTTAGGGATATATATATATATATATATATATATATATATATATATATAATATATAATAAGCTCTATTCGTGACATTAAAATCATAATTTCAAACAATTAATTACTTACCCGTTTGTGCAACACACTATCGTATTGTAGACCGGCAGTTGGTTCACAATTAGTGAATATTTGCTTTATCTACTGACTGAGTCTATAAAATTGAGTCATCGCTTAAAAACTGGGGACTCTGTGGCAACATAACCTCAGTTTCAGCAATCGTGTTTCTCGCGTAGGCCAACCTAACCTCACATAGCAATGCTTATGAAAGAGAGATGGGCGGTTGCATTGTTGTGAATTCACAGTAGTGCGAAGTGTGCGACGCGACGGGACGTGAATCCAGAATAGAAGGTATTTATATGTTAATAGCGTCGCGAACCCGGCAAAGCTGAAAACCGGAATTTAATTTTGTGCCCAAATGTTGGTGCCACTAGTGAGTTGATAGTAAATAAGGTAAATTTATTTATTATTCTAGAGGTTTTTATTTGTAAGTGTAAGGAAATAATAACTTTTTTAAGCAAACGTGTAATTGTGGCTATTTTCTCCGTTTGATAAAGCCAGGTGACATTTAAAATATATTACGTGTAAACGGAAAAATATTCAAATACTGTAAACATTTATGGTAGTCGTAAAAAATGTACTGGCAAGGAACTATTTATATTTTATTTTAAAATTTGTCGCGTGACAGATGAACTAGTAGTCGCAATAACGAGAATTTTTAATGGTGCACTGCGCCCTTCGCGTCGCGCCTTTCGCGCTATTGTGATTCCAGCATAAGCCGACGGGATACGACTAGTCTGATAACGACTGCTGCGTGTTCGCTGAAGTCGGTTTGTTTGATTTCGTTGCCTTGACAATTACGTTGCTCGTCTCTTCGCGTGCACAGGAAGTTGGCTGTCAAACACGCGCGCAGGAAATATAAGAGAAGCAGCTGCGGTCCATCGGAACTTGTAACTAGTTGCTGCTCAGCAGTGTAGCCAACTGGGGATTTTCCTCCTAAATTTTGGAGGGAAATAAGTGTACCGGGGTAATTCTAGGGGGGACTAAGGGCCGTATCTATAGACCTCTTTCAAATGGTAACCAACTGCTCACCAATGTTTTCTCTATGGGGATAGCAATTGGTTGTCATTCGAAAGAGGTTTATAGTATCGGCCTTAAATGTTTAGTGGTTTTGTTGGGGATTTTAAAATTAGTTTTTGGGATTTATTTTAAAATATTATTTATTATTTGGTTCCGTATGTACACGCGAGTCAATGGCTTTAATGAACTTAAGAAAGAGATGTAGAACATTTTTAGTTACTTCGGCTGAGGAGATGCCAAAAAGATTTCTAGAAAATATATAAACTCTGAAAATGTTTGCTAACCGTAGGCCTAACCCCGTAAATGTCTACATGACAGATTAAACCTGATAAAAAGCAAATCCTTGTAGATATCAGAGATTCCCTCTTTACATGTATTGTTAAATACAAGTTTCTATTACAGCCTGGCCCTGTTCAGTTGCAAAATAAAAACTATGTTTTAGATTTTTATGCTCAAGTTGCCTTGCTTATAGTTCAGTTTGTATTTATGAAACACATTTTAGAATACAAATGTCAAATATTTATAATTATGCTGTGATATAGTAGCGTTTAAGAATTTAAAGGGTTTCTGCATGATTTTAGGGTTTTTTAAAATTACTTTTATGGGGGAAATAATTTAACAGTTGGCTACACTGCTGTTCAATTTCCAACCAACATTCACACACATTGTCAGGGTCATTGAAAACACACAATGCTCATTACAACTGTTTCGAAGCCCTCCGACATATCTAATAACTGTCTTTTCAGGGTGCTGTATTTAAAAGTGTACATGTACAGCCGGATGTACGTGAAACTCAGAAATTTGCCACGGACTTTTCATCAGTAAAATTATGTGGTTCAGCTGGCGTATTGCACACTTGTTCAGCGCATGGCCTGTTGTCATAGAACAAAGAGGATTAGCTCGGTGTAGTGATGCGTATTTCAAGGTTGCTTTTATAGCTGCGTCACATATAAACCTTTAATCGCCTTGTTTTTATTTTTCATTTGTACAAGATATTTTTTTTCTTATTTTAGACACAAAATGTGTCTAAACATGACTCTTACGAAATTTTTTTATCTCTCATAGTTTTCGCGTAATGGCTTGTTAAGGTCAAAATTTGCATGTTTCCGTTTTAAGTAATTTTTGTAGCCTTACTGTTGCAGTACACATAATATGAACTCCTGTAGAAAATACCAATTGTGTATTGTTACATAATTCACAAACAAGTTACAATAATATGTTTTATGTGTTCTCATTTTCTGTCTCGTAATACTGGTAACCCGCAAGCTACAAACAGTTCCAAATAAATAATTTTACTTTGAGACGATCCCGTCTCTTGTTTTGAACATTGATACCTACCCGACTTTGGTTAAATGGATGTACCATTCACTTACCTTAGTTGAAGACGTCGACGAATTTTCTTGCGCTTTCGTTGTTCACGCACGCACGAAGGAATATAAATGGTGACCCCCTCAACTATGTCTAAGCCCCGACCCGCACAACTGTCTGCTGCCACGACACACGTTCAAATAAGAAGAAGGAAGTCAGCTGTACTGCTACCTACGTCAGCTGTGACGTCAGTGACGTTTTGGTTGGGTTTTGGAAGTCACTTGGGTCTCTCGCCGAGAACTTTCCGACTTTATGTTTTCATGCGGTTAGCAGAACTGTTTGTTTTAGATAGCGCCACCGCAGTGTTGAGAGCGTTTACGCTAATATTTCTTCGTGTAAAATATTATTGGACGGTGACATTTAGGGTAAGGAGTTAATTTTCTCCTATAAATAAACATCCCTGTGGTCCGACACACACTCGGTTTCCTGGGGCGTCATGGTGTTATTCTTTCTGCACAAGTTAAGTTTAAGATGTTAGAATTTCAAAACTATTTAAATGTCTTGTATTATTAATCCATGTAGGGTAGAAGTATTTTTGAACTCTTTGAAATGGTCTGATTCGGTAATAGTATGTATCCAGGACATCAAAATTATTGTTGTAGTATTCGGGACTCATTAATTATGCTAACTTGGCCAATCAATTTGTATGAAACCATTTTTGTAACGTATTTGTATTGCCATCTGTTTTGCAATGGTGCTAAGGTTATTTCTCTATAGGACATTGAATGTAATTCTTAAAAGTAAATGGTTATTTGTTACAGAATTTACAGCATTTAGGTATTTTCGTAGATGATGGTTTTTGTGGGTAAAGCTGCAACCAAATTAGATTCTTTTTCCTCCTCTGCAATGGAAATATTTTGTTCCTTTTAGGCCTTTACCTGAGGTAACTGACATCGCTACGTGGGGAACGGTGGTGACAGACTTTCGCGCGCCGTCCTTGCTGGTGTCCTGACTGAAGAGTTTTTCCAGGTGTTTCCTTGGGACAACACCAGGGGGCGTCGCAACTTGATATAAAGTAATTGTTTTTACTGCGTGTTGGGTTCTACCGTCTAAAAGTAAACAATTGTTATTTTTTGCACGTGAGTGTATCTCTAGTTTTGTAACGCGAGAACAGTACCCACCCAGCAGTGGGAGGAATGGATATTCGAACATGTTTTGTCATTTGTGGAAGCGGCGGTTTTCCGACACTTGACATTCTTGCTACGTAGGCGCTTCTCTGATGATTATTCGTCAAGTGGGTTTTGATCGATAGCGCGGGTGTTTTAGTCGAGTATAAACGTACATACGCATGCTACTTGTATGGGCGTATAAAATAATTACGCCTCCAGTTCTCTGTAACCCACTAATTACATAAAGCGGATCTTTGCTGTTCAACGCACTTGCCGCGCATAACTTTCATGTGAACATTCGGGTAACCTTTTGGTTCGACAGAGAAATTTCGCAATATATACTGTATTAGCATTTATGATATTCATTTTCGTACCCGAAAGAGCTTATAATCAATCCATAATATATTGTTCAAAAACGTCATCTAGTATTTATAGTACTTTTTACATATTTTAAAAATAACTTGTAACACGTGTTTAAATAAACAAAAATTTTCAAACCAGTGAATTAGGGAAAAATGTTTCCACAAATAATGTTGCTAAATTCAACGAAAGTATAGCACGATATCACACCTTGTGTGTTTACGTATTGAATATAATATCAAAATTTAGGAACTTTATATTCAGCGCCTTTAAAGCTATTTTTGGCCAAAAGGCGTAATTTTAGGCGTACATTTGCAACCTACACTGTTTAACCTGTAGACTATAATGATTAGTGATGTAATTTTATTTTATTTTATTACATCATACAGTTTTGGCATAGCAACAGGTTAAATTAAAATATAATGTTTGTGGAACCAATCCATCGTAAATACTAATTAACATACAGAAAAAAATATAATTAACAAGTCAACATATCTAGTTGTCATGATATAAATAATAAAGTTTCTAATGTAGTTGCTGGAAATCTTTAAACATTAAATAAAGTCATGGACCTCTATGAAACGTGATGTAGTTTGCCACGATTTTTTCTGTTTTGAACGAAACTTAAACCTTGCCCTCAATACATTTATCTATGAAGAGAACACACACTTCAAACCATGCTTCTATAATTCTAAAAGTACAGCACGCTTATTGAAAACATAATTTCGGGACACCTCAAAACTATTAAAAACTGTGTAACTTGTAACACACACACACACACAAAAACACCTGGATTCCTAAGATACATAACTAGAAGTACATATGTTTGTTCTTTACTATACCACCCGCAAATAAACTCGCAGGGTCACTACTCAAAATTTCGTTTAAAAATAAGGTCAAGAACGGAAACACGGTACGCCAGTTTAATGCATTGCGAATAGAGGCGATGCGCTTCTCGTCGTGCGTGATATTTTGGTCCTTATCTTTCCCTTGTATCCGCACTTCAGTTTCAGAAAATTGCATTTTGTATATAGGCCTCTAAAGTAGCGCATTACATAATTTATTGTTGTGAATTGTCTTTTTCCTGTGTGTTAATAAGTTTTTAATAAGTTCCAAAAACTGAAAAATTTCGTCTGTGTTGACCGGCTCATCTGGCGCGGTATCGCCTCTAACGCAAGCCACTTTAACGGCGTGCAGTGGTATCGTAGATCACTCGCCTGACTGACATTTTCATTGGTGACCCATCTTTTAATTGGTGGAAATTTTTATACAAACGCAACGGCATGTTTCCGTAGTAGTTTCACACAGATCCCGTGAGTAGTTTTTAAGATATTACCAGGTTGACCAAATTGTTTTAGCCATTTTGAGGTGCTCCGAAATAGTTTTTCTAATTGACGTGATTCTTTCAAACTACGTATTCGTCTACGTTTGAAGTATATTTTACTTTCGTAAACCGGTACAAAGGGCATATGTGGAAGAATTTTGTAAAAAAAATTAATTTACGAACACACTGCAAAGCATTTTAAGCGGATAGTTGGATTGGACGACGGCTTTTAAATACCGTACAGAAATCTTAAATGTATTCTTATTCATTGCATATATAATATATATATATATATATATATATATATATATATATATATATATATATATATATATATATATCGTCGTGGAGGCTTCAGGCTGTTCTTCATAGTTTACGTTTCTACGTAATATCGACGATTTTTTTTACAAATTTCGTGTGACTATACGTAACCCTTTCATGAAAATTTTTTTTTCCTTAAATAGAAGGTCCTCTTCCTTAAGGCCATGGTCTTTCATTTATTTCAAACAATTGCAAATAACTGGAATATTTTTTAACCAAATGCTTTGCAAAAATTTGAAACTGTGTACTGTTCCGATTACCAAGAGCCTCCCTGGAGGACGGGCTAGCGACGACGGCAGTGCAGTCAGGTCAGTGGTTGCACAAGACAAGGGCCTTAGCGATTCTCCCCACCGGCACTGAAGCGTGTCAATATAACACTATGTATCTGGGGAATCGAGGTCTGTTTCCTTCAAGCCTTCCAGCCGTCCTGGGTCAAGACCCACGACGTGCCGCCGTCAGTCGATAGCTGAGCACATTTATCACCAGCCTCCGGCACCATGCTAACGGTGAGGTATAAGGTATCCGAAGGGTCACCTATCATAGAGTAGAGTATAAACATAGCATAACTAAATAAACAGCCGCTCCCCTCCTATCTAAATTATATAGTATGATCTTGTAATATTGTGTAACTAAACTACGTAGAGGAAAGCCACCGTAATTAGAATAACATATTTCATTTAACCGTAATTCTCACACTTAACTTAACTACATAACTAGTTTCAGTACAAATTGTCTACCTTTGACTACAGCCACCCAACCACTATAAAACATGAGTAAAAATATTAGTAAAATAACATTTTGTAACAGTACATTCATACGATACACCAATTTACCCAAACGTTTTTTTAAATAATGAACCGTTTGTTAGCAAAAAATTATTTAGCTTCATTCTGGCTTATTTTGACAACAAATTATGTGATATTTAAGGGGCAAAAATTTAAAAATCCGTATGGTGTACTGCAACAGAAAAATTCAGATACAAACGATGATATATAAGTGTTTGTTAAAACTGTAAAAAAAAATTTATGTATGTAATCATTTGCGTTAAAAAATTATTTTCGAAACCGCTGCAAAACTAAAGAGCCAGGCATTAAACAGGCCGCCGTCTACTTTGCACTTCAAATGCATTGCAGTGTGTTAGTAAATACATTTTTGTTACGAAACTATTTCGAATGTGCCTACTGTGTAACTGTGCGAAAATATAACATACTTCGGACAAGGACCCTGTTAAGTCATCGTGCTCTATAAAACACTGTTTCTAAAGCCGGCTTCATAACCACACTTAACGTACCTAGGAATACACGTACGTACGTTAAAAATTAGACATTTGATTCACAACAATGTTTAATCTAGACATGCGCGGTAATTGTTTATGTCCTAGCAAAATGTCAGTAATATTCACTAATAGATTATCGTATATATTTTTTTTCGAAGCGAATGAAATAATCTTTGACCACAAGACAAAATTATTTCTCTAAATAAATTAACGCTTAATCGAGTCTTACGTTTGCACATGCTGCATTCACAACCACCACTTAGCCTACGTACGAAGTAGAAAGTTTATCAATTCTATTACGCACGTACGCATGCTACGCGAGGTTGTGAATGCTATAATGCACAATCGGTGTTTCTACTTTGACAAGTACGTTCGCACGTAAGCTAAGTGGGGGTTGTGAATCCAGCTTAAGCCCTCTGACATAGCTAAAAACTGCCTATTCAGACTGCCGTACTAACCGGATGTATGTGAAACTTGGATATAAAAGAGCACTGAACTTTTACTGCAGACGTTCTACCAATAATCTACATGGTAACCGCTTAAGAGGGCGTGGTACATAATTCAACGCTAAAATAATTAATCTATAACTGTAGGTTTATTGAAGCTAATTTGCGAAAATTAAACAATAGCAATCCTAGACAATAGTTTTATCCAACTTTTTAAACAAAATTTGTTTCTAGTGTTACGAACTTATGAGGCACAATCTCTGACGCTGGATCCTCGTGCATTTAACTGCGGTGCAAGAGATCACGCGTAACGAATTAGTAATTCTGGATAAATATTTACGCTTTAAGTTGGCAATTACCATTATATAGGATTGTCATTAAGTATTTTATCCATATTGGCTTCGAAAAAAGCGTAAAAATTATAGATTTATTTTTTAATTGTTTATTTATCAACTACGCACTCTTAAAGTCGAATAGTAAAAATGGATCAGCTGGAACCTTGCACGCTATTTTACCGCTTGGCTCGTTGTGGCGATGTTGAATTTGATGCTGCTTCAAGGTCGACCTTATGTCTCATTCCTGTAATGTGCAGGTAGGCGGAGCCCTTAAGGAGGAGTGTAAGATAATTTTGCTATATTTTAAATTTTTCAACCATAACATTTATTCAAATTGTATTATCAAAATATTATCTTCGACAATTCTCGGCAAACTGCTTAAAGTAAATACTAATGGAATCTTCCCTTTATTTGTCATGCAAAAACAATGCAAGGGAATTTTTCAACGTTAACCTGTATTTATTTTGCAATGATTCTGCATGACTAATCAATTAATGGTTCTTTATTAGTTATGTGAAACAGTTTACTAAGAATAGCTATATCGCATGCTTTGTCGAAGAGAAAATTTTGATAATACAATTTTGATAAATGTTATGGCACAAAAACTGAAGTGGCTGCGGTGGCCGAATGGTTTGACAATTCACCTCCTACCAAGGCGATCCGGGTTCGATTCCCGACGGGGCCGGACCCCGGATTTTCGCATATGGGAGTCGTGCCGGACGATGCCGTTGGTCGGCAGGTTTTCTCGGGTATCTCCCGTTTCCCCCGCCCCTTCATTTCGGCGCTGCTCCATACATAATTTCACCGCTCACCAGCGCTGACTAAAACCACTCACTCAAAATGTGAAAATACATTGAAATTGTCAAAACTTCCCCTTAATGTAATTTACTTACGACTAATATATTAATTTTTGTATTCAACTGTACGAAGAACCCAGACTTCGGGCATCTTCGGTAACGATTCGTTATCCCTTTTATAGACTGTTCAGACTAAACTAAGAGCTGCTTACATTTTCTTTGAGCCATTATGTCTCTGTCTCTGCTATTTTTAATACGAAAACTTCCGTTTAGCTAAAAACTACTGTAAATATTCCACAACTCTCAAAACTTTTCTTCTATAGCACAAACAAATACATGTTTTTTATTATTGTAAGTGTGGGTCAGTGCCATGGGCGTCCTAGGAAGAGTTTTCGGAGCGGGTTCTGTACTCTCGTCTTGCATAAATGTTTCAATATGATCTATGTTTGACATCTCTAAATGTAATATTAACATATTTGATTAACATTTTGGTTGTTTTTTGTAGTATATTTTACCTTTTGTAATGTAAAATATAATACGTAGATAGTGAAACTGACATTTCAGAGGGGGTTTGAACCCCCAGAACCACCCCCTGGGTACGCCCATGGTCAGTGCTGCTATAGAATTGCGGGGGCCTAGTTCTGCGCCAGTGAGCTCGGAGCGAGAATGACGTGCACTGCGGGCGATAGTTCAGATCGTCGCCGCGGCGAGCAGCACCATACACTCAGCTCAGGTAAACACTGTACAGTCAATAACGTTGCCTTGCGGTAGAAACTGCAGTCGCCCATCAACGCGTTAAAATCATGCGGTGTCTTTCCGTGTTCTCTTCCCTTAGAGTATTTGTTTCCAGCAACACACTGGCAAAGTACCAAGTTATTAATACCTTACATACATACTTGGGTTCGAAAAATTCCCGTTCCTGTCTGAGTGAATAATGTCAATCGTACAGGCTTACAAACATTACTGTACCCGCAATGCGCGTTTACGGAAAATTTACTCTTTGTAGAAGTGTTCATTTTGTTAACCGACGTTATGGCAAAGGAAATATCGCTTACGAACCGCGCTGAGGCGTACGTGGTAAGCTATTATAATTATTATTAATTTCTTGTACTGTTCATTTTACTTGCATTTTGATGTATACAATTAATGTTCGACTTTCGTACGGAATCGAAACAAATAACTTTAATTCCCACGATCTATGAATATCTTCAGTTTGAATTGGTTGTGGTGCGTTAGTTACTAAACTTACGTGACGTATTCTTACAGAATGACAGTTGAGAATTTTTGACCTGGCCCGAATTTAATTTCAACTAATTTTTTACAATTTAATTAGACGATCTACAAAAATGACATACTTAAATAAATATATAATCTATTACTTCAAAAATCGCATAGAAAATGAAGATATTATCTTACCAATTTGGCAATCCTGACGATTCCAAGGACTTGCTACCGTTCTGTCGAAATGGGTTTAATTTTGACCACATCCAGCCAAGTTTTATTTACGAGGTAAGGCGCAAAGCCATGACGAGTAAGTGACACAATTTTTTATTTCAAAAGTCAAATTTCGAAGTCAAACGAATCGTTTACTTCACTAAGGCGAACGCTCGTGCATGTTCCTTGATGTGAACCGTCCCAGTTCTTTGCCTGCTGTATTGGGATCATATTATACGTCTGTCTGAATTCAGAATAGTTCAAAGAAGTACCCATTTGATGTCTTATTATTTCTTTAATAGAAAATAAAGGACAAGAAATTGGCGACACTGGTACATGCGTCAAGAATGATGGCTTTAAAGGGGGATTGATCCCTGTCAGATAGGTTTTACAGTTTTTCTTATAAATCAGGGAATAGACACATTGTTTTACTTTTTTCACGCTGACAAGGCATAGTTTATTGTTTCATTCACTTTTTGGAATCCATATGGCATTGTTTCTGTTAATGTTGCGGCCTCTGTAGTCGCTCCTGTAAATAAAGCAATGTTTCCTTTTCAGCTCTTTCTCGTTGCAAAATAATGAATATATTATGGTTCCAGCAATGACAGAAAATCGATTAAGTTTGTATCTATGCCCTGTCGTGACAAAAATTTTGATACATAGACTGGAATAGAATTTATCGTGAAAAAAACAGATAAATCCAAGGTGGTAGAGTTCAATGCCCCGTAAGTTGGAGTCACAATATTGTGTTACCAGAAACACATTTTTTGGGCAAAAATTTTTCTCGCAATTCGCAAACGTGACAATATTGCACAGTGATTGGCCTTTTTTTTTACTAATCTACATTGAATTTCAGATACCTGCTGACTATCTATAATTAGAGGTACGACATTGTGGTGTTAAGATTTTATTACAGACTGTTCACTATAAATTGAGCACTCAGCAGAACTTGTAATTAATTAAAAATATGTTTTATTGAGCCAATATATGTTATCTTTTGAGAGTGTTGAAACATTTTCACTGGGTTTTTGTTTCATAGTAGTTTTCATATTAAAAATAGTAAAGATGAATGCAAAACGGCTGAAAGAAAACTTTATGCAGTGCTCACTTTACTACTCTTCATATTTTTATGTTTTTATTTTTGCGTAGTATATATTTTACTGGAGGACGTCTGATTACATAGCACTTATCAACAAGATTATTTATTTTCAAGTAAAACATTAAAAACGAATTTTTATAAATATATGGTACAAAACCACAACATTGATTAAAATGGAAAACTTTAATTTTCATAAATTTTTAGTATGGTAATATCCTGTAACTCTGTAATAAAAACGTATTTCAAAAATACCTCTCTGATAGTAAAGTGTTTTTTCAAACCAAACCACGTATATTTTTGTAATTCGATCATTTTCGTAGGTGTGTTGCAATGAGAGTTGTAATTCTCGACATCTGTACACATTCATGAGTTAGCTGTCGGTAGTTGCGGGTAATGAGTATGACTTCACTCTAATGGCCTCTTTCGAATTTGTACAGACGTCGCGAAATACAGCTTACCTTGCAACACACCCACGCCATGCCACTGAATTAGGTTATTATAGAATGCTGGATGTTATCATAGTAAACATTATAAAAATTACAGTTTTCCATTTTTATAGATTTTGTGATTTCAAGCCTTTATCTTTCTAAAAACAGTTTTTAATTTTTCGCTCGAAAGTAAAGCGTACCACCGCTTAGTTCTGTACAAACAGACGCTCGCTAATGAAATATCAACTCGGCAAGAAAATCTCATATAATTATGATGAGTAGTCCAGACTTTGTCGACGATTGATAATTCCATTCGTTCGCTCGACATCTTACCTTTCCATTCCCTTTAAGAGGTCGTGGTATATAATTCAATGCTAGCAGCATTAATCTATAACTATATGTTTCTTGAAGCCAATTTACGATAACTAAACAACAGCAATCCTAGACAATAGTTTTAGCTAACGTTTTAAATAAAACTGTTTCCAGTGTTGCGAACTTCTTAGGCACATTCTCTGACGCCGGAACCTCGCGCATTTAACTGCGGCGCAAGCAGGGGCGTCATTTGGGGCCACAGGGAGGGGGGGGGGCAAATGCCCCCTCCCTGGATTTAGAATTTAATGTGTATAAATATATTTTTTGTATTTTTTAAATTTCAATAATGATAACTTAAGCACATAAAACTGAAGTTTTATTATTAAAGTATCTAATTTATACATGCTTAGTTAATAAAAAAGATGCAATAAGGTCACTGTCACCTGAAAAAAAATCTTGACCCCCCCCCCCTAGAAAAAAACTGAAATGACGCCCCTGGGCGCAAGAGATCACGCGTAACGAATTAGTAATTCTGGATAAATATTTACTCATAAAGCTGACAAATACCATTAACTAGGATTGTCATTGAATATTTTATCCATATTGACTTCGAAAAAAACGTACATATCAAATGATGTTTTCAGCGTTTATTTATCTACCACGTACTCTTAAGGGTCGGTTTCAGTCGCCATATTGAATTTTTTTTTTTTTTTTTTTGGAATTCTAAGAAGACAAATGTCAAATATGCGATTATACCTCAAATTATATTAACATTTCTCTACAGTTTAGACCTTGCAATATCGTTGTTAACATATAGTTACGCCGCAATGTGTGTTGCAAATATTTTTATATTAATAATTTGCCCGACAAATTGCGACCTAACTATACATTACAAGCTCTATTGCCACGATTGTACTACAGCTCAAGGTAACATTTTCTTCTCAAAATTTCAAAGAAGAGAAAAATAATAAAATTCAATATGGCGACTTAAACCGAGCCTTAAGGGCTTGTTCCCGAGTTTTTTTCCAGACTGGTGCCAATAACTCAAATAGTTTTTAACCAAAAGTTTTGAAAAAAATTGAGTTAACGTGCAATCACACGATGCACAATAATGTGGACGCGTTTTTTAAAATAATGTACCATTCACCAGCAAAAAATAATTTCCTTCATTTTTGCTTATTTTCACGGCGAAAAACGTGGTACTTTGGATGAAATCTAAAAAACAGTTCAGTATAATTCTACAGAAAAATTCAGCTACAAATTATAACATGTAAGTGTCAAAATTATGCAGCGAAATTTTGATATGAGTATTAGGTAGCAATTAAAAAAAAATATTTTTGAAATCACTGCAAAACTCCGTAACAAAGCCTTAAGGGCGCTGCCTACTTTCTGTGTTAGAGGCTCAAAAGCGAACGAGCAGTAAGGGTGAGCTTAAAGCGCGTATCGAGTGCCGTACCGTCACAACAAGCCAAGCGACCATATTATTATATTAGTGGAGTGTCTGTAGCAAAGCTCATTGAACGTCTCAATCTGACTTTCATATACATCCGGTTATTACATTATGAAGAACGCTAGTCTGAAAAGGTAGTTTTTAACTATGTTGAAGGCCATAGAAACAATGTTTTTAGTGAGCGTCAAGGACACCCATTAGGGGTGTGTGGGCAGGGGGTAGAGTAGAGCCCCCTCCCCTAACAGATGTTCCACAATGTGTTTAATTTTTTTATAATAAAACGTATAGCAAACTATTTGCAGTTTGACAAGTTTCGTAATCAACGCGGTTTCATGTGTCGAAATATGCCAGTGGCTACAAATTTATACAAAGACTATACCCGTTCCTGTTTATAAAAACATATATTATGATCTTGCTCCCCCCTCCCTTTTTACAATCTTTGTGATGGGCGCCCTCGGTGAGCCTGAGTTAACAATGACCTTCCGACGTCCGAAGTGTTTTTTTTTTTTCGTGCATTGTCACAGTTGGAAATAGTGAAGAAGTTCCGTAAAAAATGTACAAACACATTGCAACGTATTTGAAGCGCATACTAGAAGGCGCCTTTGGTATGACCGCCTAAAGTAGCTAAAGTGGCAGCTCTGAGGTCGAAGTACGACTCGTCACGGGGAAGTCCAGCTTCCGCCTTGCTCGCGTCACGTCGCTCTAACCCTGCAAGCCACTCGGTTTACGTTATCGATTAGCTCACAGCTACTCCCCCTCCCCACCCTTCAACAACCATCGATGACCCATCGCCCCTGTTACGTAGTCAACACAGCGCGACAGTGCACGTCTGTCGCTGCGAGATCGCAGCTCACCTCCTCACTTGTTTCCGGATGTGATGCTGCGCGTGTTTGCTGGCTAGCTGAGAGAAGCTTTAAGAGGAAGTGTTAAGACAATTTTACTGTATTATCAGTTCCTCAGCCACTTCATTTATTCGAATTGTATTTGTATTATTAAAAATGTCTCTTCGACAAAGCATAGGATATATAGGATATATTATTGGTAAACTATTTGACATAAATGATAATCGAATATTTTATCAATTTACCATGCAGTATCATTGCAAGGGAATTCTTGAATGTTAACCTATAATTCTTTTACAATGATTCAGCATGACAAATAAATGAATTTTGTATAATTATTTATACCAAGCAGTTTACCAAGAATATAGTCAATGCTTTGTCGAAGAGAAAATTTTGAATATACAATTTTATTAAATGTTATGGTGCAAAACTTATAATACAATAAAATTGTCTAACACTCATCCTTAAATCACATCCTACGTACTTTCTACTCTCTCTCCATTTCCACACTACAGTATCTTTCTACGTACGCACTCACAGGATGTCCACAATCATATGTCTGGACACTTGCTGGTTTATCTATGCTACTGGGTTAATCCCCATATTGATTGATGGCTACACCGGTATAGGGATGATGTTTAGAGACACGGAAATATCGCGGGTTCAACGACCAGCAGACTAGACTCCGCAGTCCTATATTATACTCTTCAGCTACTTGTATATTGATGGCTGCTCCAGTGAGTAGCTAGTTGTACAAATCACACAGTATCAATGGGTTTTCATGCAGGTCTGTTGTCGGTTCACATTCCTCAAGGAAGAATTGTGGTAACAATGACCCAATCATGGAAGTAAATAAAGAGTACTGGAGTTTGAAATCTAACGTTTTCTCAAATGAATTCGCAACATTTCAGGGTTTCTAATTATGTTTTAAAGTTCATATATGTTTACTTACACACAAAATATTCAATTTCATGTCGTTTTATAAATGTGTTTTACAAACTAAACATGAAGAATACATACAAATTATTCTACTTAACGGAAATATATTAATAGAAAATGGGACGTATAATATAATATAAAACAGACCTCCATTCTATTATTAAACTATTAAATTAAAAAAAAAATAAGATGCACTTGAAAAATTTAAGTAAAAAACACAAAATTACTGTGAAGAATTAAAAAAAAAAAAAAAAAAAACATATGTTCAGATAAAAGAATGCCGTATTGTGGGTATATGTTGTGAACATCAAGTAAACATTGATACAAGTATGACATAATTTGTGAAGAAAAGTCAGAAACGTCTAATAAACAGTGGTTCCCAAACGCATCCCTTGTCAGTGCCTCTTTATGTATGACGTATGTGTATCTGTACTTACTTCAGTACACCTCAGGAGCACTCCTTACTTTTACAAATGTGTACGTTTGTGTTAAATTATCCATTTGAGAGTCCATGTTTATAGACATATCTGTTTTCTTTTTATGCGTACTGCCTATTGCGAAACTATGGCATACTTGTATCATAACTTGATCACCTAGTACACTTTGTGTAAACATGTCTCTTAAGGGGAGCGTTTGTGGTCACATATGTATTGGACAATATGGTCTTCTTTTTTATGTTGACTACCTTTTCCTAAAATAAAACCCACTTTTATCCCAACAACTTATTCACCATAATTAGAGATGATGGTTAGAGACACTGTAAAATCGCGAAAATGTTTAAAATAGTCTCCAATAAACTGTATTATATTAACCATGGCACTTGTGAACAGTTTTGTTACAAATCACACACGTTGTGTGTCCTAGCTGTGTAGTTCTAACTGGGCCTGTTGTAGAGAAAATAAATGCTACAAATAAACGATAGCCAATGTTGTTACAAAACATTCAGTGTTATATACGTCACGTTGGAGCCTAGCAAACAGTTAACTATTCCCACGATTTTCCAGTGTCTCTAATGATTGTGTATCGCGAGAGAGTTTTGTGCTAACATACCCTTGAAAACACCGTAGTCTCTTGTAACATATACCTATTATTCGGTAATATACTTCTGACACAACCAATAACAGGCATGAAATATTAAAATCTCGGAATTTTATTTGGCTCAGTCAAATAGAGCAACAGTTTCAAATACAAGTTAATCCAGTAATCTTCTGGTTATCTGAACGTGTGTGAAAATACAACAAATTGTCAAGTTTTCCCGCGATAGACTATCATATCCAACCATCATATTGCAAGTGCTACTAGCTGATTTGACACGAACTTGCTATTCGTTCCATTTACAACAATGTGAAACAGCTCCTTTACAAAGGTTACGCCAAATATTGTTTTTTGAACTAGAGCAGTCAAAATGAGGACTATTTATAACTTACGTGTCCAGACCCCTTCTTATTAAACCGCGCCTACGATAAAACCAACTTTTGAAAATAAAATCCTAGGCATTACTGCATACATATTGTGCTTCCCATGCGTCAGTTATGTTGACAGCGAGTTAACGGAAATAGTTCTTTGCAATTACGTTCTAGTGCGAGAGGGCTGTTTTCACTTATGACCACTTAAGTAGGCGTTTTTACACAATTACATTTAAAACTTTTACGTATCTAAAACACGTTTCTATAAATTCTACGGTTTTTCTCGGTTGTCACTTGACTATCTTTATTATGCTGACCGCGGCATATAAGAGTTGTCTTTAAATACTCACTTCTAGTTTACTGAATGGTCACGTGATACGATTTAGTTTACTTAAAACTATGACGAATTGTTAATTAAGGATTTGATTTTTGCACGCATGGTAACTTACTAACGTATATAAAAAAAAACTTCTCTACAAGTTTGTATACAGAGTCTTGAGGAATTACTCTGAAGCCATAAATACTATATAATCAAAACAATACAACATGCACTATTCCAAAACGCAGCAAATTCCACAGTACGGCTGCATATCACCATACTGTACAGTAAACTACAGATTATGTTGCCAACGTAAATGTTTGTGAAGTGAACGTGTGGGTAGTAATAAGGAACTCTGAATTTTCGCGAGAAAAAAAAACTTTTGTACTAACTTTTTTTCACTGCCTTACCTCCACATGTGAAGTTGTGTTTTATAGTAAGTGATAGGATGTTTTATGTCTATCGCGTCTTGGGATTCTCCTTGCAATTCACAGACGTGTAGTGTCTCAGAGTGAGTGAGTGAGAAGAGGTCTTGAGCGCCTGTGAGGGGTGACATGAGGTGAGTACGGAGCAGCACCGAAATGAAGGGGCAGGGGAACGGGAGATTCCCCGAGACAATCCCGTCGAGCAACGGCATCATCCGACAGGTTTCCCACATGCGAAAATCCGGAGACTGATCCCGCGGACTGGAACCCGGATCGCCTTGGTGGGAGGCGAATGGTCTGACCATTGACCACTGCGGCCTCTATGGTGTCTCAGTACCAGTTTTCTGATTGGCACAGTCAAATAAGCAAAGTCTCTGCACAGACACACACTGCCAATAATCGTGAAGTGGAGGTACAGAAGTGATTGTAAAGTAGTTAAACAACCTGATGCTGAAAAATTTTTGAAAACTCGGTACCTGCATACTAGTAATAATGTAATAATAATGTTTTAATATTACGGGGTTTCGGTATTTACTGTAGACCTAGTGCCACTGCAAATATTTACATTTGTTTGAAACCAATTGGGATGGGTTAGTTCTTTAAGGGCGCGTCCTACCACAATTTTCATCACCTTTTTTAATATATATGTACTAATTGTTTTATTTTAACTATTATTGCGTGTAGTAGTAATTTAACCAGCGTTATTTTAACAGTATTTTCGACTGTATTTAATAGGTCGTGTATGTATGACTTAGTAACAATGGCTCCGTAAGCTAGTGCAGTCGTAGCGAGACTGCTGAATCTTGAACAAAGCGTTCTTTGTGACTGTTGCGGTGTAAGCATGTTGGAGAGCAACGAACGTCAGAATTTTGGGCGCTCCCCTTTGTACAGTTTGTCTTCAACAAACAATGTGCCTGTGCTATCTGAGATACGCGTGTGTTTGCCCAGACTGTTGTGTGGTCCCGCATGCGACAACACACGTCACGGGACAACGTCTGACGTCCTCTTATCTTGAGTAATGAGCTCTGGAAATTGGTTGGAACCTAAATCCAACTGAAAACTTTTCTAAGCAATTAACACATTAAAATGTAATTATTATGATACTTTTCTCTGCAATCAACGTATTAAAATATATTAGTTACATAACACGATTAATTTCAACTCGTATTATATCTGTACATATTATTACCCTCTAATATCTTAACAAGAGATGGATCTAGGTTTTCCGTCGCCCGGGACAATAATTGTGATTTACTCTCCCCTACAGTTTTCACTCCCCCATTTTCCATTAGTCCAATCAACCCAGCAGTAATAAACGAAAACTTATCTTGCATAAGGTTTTTTTTGCGCTCGTGTAAATAACAGTATAAAATTTTAGTATAAATACATAAAACCTGTACCTACTAGCTACCATTAGCAGTGTTTTTAAGTGTACATTCTAGTTATAGATACTGTATTTATAACTTTATTTGGTATTCAAGGGTAATAAAATACAAAAATACAAAACTAGTAAAAGTCTAAATATCAGTAGATATTGTATATTTTTTACATTCATTTACGTTGAATTACATTATCATTTACAATAGAAGTAAACATACTAGGCGCCACTAGCGTCCCCTCTAACCCCACTGCCCCCCCCCCCCTTGCCATACCTTATTAACCGCCGCTGGTATTTATAGAAAATAATCTGAAACTTCGTAACAGTTTTTGACAAAATAGTCATCTTACGTTTCAGCCTATTCCAAAATTGTTAGTGGAAAACTTTAATATGTTTCGTATTGTAATCGTTAAGTATGTTATATATATACATATGTGTGTGTGAGAGAGAGAGAGAGAGAGAGAGAGAGATTTTGGTCAGCGCTTAACATCGAGGTGTGTAGAGCTGCTGGTGAGAGTTGACGAGGTGGGTATGGACCAGCGCCGGAACGAAGAGGTAAGGGCAGCGGAAAATACCCGAAAAAACCTGCCGACCAACGGCATCGTCCGGCACGATTCCCACATTAAAAAATCCGGGGACAGGCCCAGCCGGGAATCGAACAGATGATGGTGGGAGGTGTATGGTCAGATCATTCGGCCACCGCGGCCCCATCTGTGGAAAAGACACACGACATATATTTCTGGATATTTGTGACTGGATATCGCGGGTACTATCTCGCATTGCTCTGTTTTAAGATAAGTACCGTTGTATGTCTTGCAGCTAGTACATTGCGTGTTTCTTTTATAAAATACAGAATAATGCACTTTACAAACCTATATTTTAAACAGTCTGATTAAAGTTTCGACAAAGCCTAAACTGTACAGAACATACTTTCTAGTAAAAATGGAAGTGGTATTTGTCATGCAAAAACATAAGGGAAAAAATCGAAAATGTAGTACAAATTCTTCGGTTTTTGCTATGCTCCAATTGTACTTTTTCGTGAACGTAACAGTAATGGGAGGAAACTACGATAGGCAATATAGGTTAGTTAAAAATCGGTTTACAAGTATCTATACTAATTTGATAATTGTCAAGCTGTCACAACAGGTTGACTTTACTGAAATGTAATCACATTCAAATTTTAAAACGTATAGGAAAGAGATACACCCAGGATACAAGGAATAGATACTAAGTAAACAGTCAATTATGTCCTAGAAGCGATAAATAATGTAGATGTACGGTAAATCCATGATAGTAGAAACAGTTAGACAACAGGACTGGTGTTATCGCATGTGGGATAGGCTCAAAGGTCGTGGCCAGATATAACGAGCAAATACGGCCTTCCGTTGTTGCGGATCATACAAGGCAAACCTTGCAACTATTAAGATACAGCGCAATAGTGGTACAACTTGTAGTGTACGATGTTAGATATGTCTACTACAATATTGTTCTTACTGTATAAACACACTGAGTATTATTATACACATGGTTCGGCAATCAAGACAATACACATGAATGTCACCTACGTATAACTGCTACAACACAATCAGCTCAGTTCTCTGTAATTCCTCTTACCACTGTCCAATCCACATCGGGCATGATAACTAGTCTGTGAAACGCTCATTATTGGTCAAATTTTAGCTAATGTGTTACTTAGTTGATAATATCTCAGCTGCTGAGTCTTAAAACATGAAGAATGATTTTCAAACTATCTTGTTCTATTTAGCAGCATACCAAAAAACATTTTCAGGCCTAATTACGGAAAGAATAATTTAAAACATTTAAATATGTTCACGATACTGGTGAACACTATGAAAACAATAAAGCTAAATACAATTTACAAGCTTTACCTTGAAGGACAAAGAAATATGGTCAAAACGTAACCAGAGAAATCCGTAGGCAAAGTGCTCAAGGTGCTAATTTTGAGGCAACATGTAGGCCTAAGTAGTGTTGTCTATTAGTTATCAAGGAACACTTTTGTACAACATAGGTAGATGGTAACCATAACGTGTATTTGACACAGAACACATTGAAGATAATATTAACAACTCGAAGGATCGGAATCAGAAAATCAAGCAGCCATAGTCTAGCATTCGCCTTGAAGTGATTGCGAGAAACAAATGGAAAACAGAAATCAGAATGACTAGACCCTGCAGCATATGAAGGGCCTTCAGTGATTTTCATTGCTAAAGTTGGACAAGAGATTAGAAAGAATGTTCAATTCAAATTATAATAAAAATATGTATGTTTTATTTTATTGACTTACCAGATATCATTGTTTTTTTTAACCATACTTAGGCTAGCAGTTGTCAAAAATAAGTAACTGAAAATATGTACATTTCTGTAATTTGTATTTGGCTTTCACTCTCAACAGCGAGGTCATTGGAGATAGTTAAAGAGGCTAACACACATACAGTAACTGAGAGAGGAACCATCACAACATAACCTAGAGCTATTTCGGGAAATCATATAAAACCTAAATCAGGATTTCTGGAGCCAGGAATCGAACTCGGGTCCTACCAACTGCGTGACCACCGTGTTACCCTTGCGCCACCTCGTTCAGTCCCAACGTACGTATGATTTTATACAGACAACGGGGTGCTTTGATTGGTGCGCGAGAAATAGCTGTATACCTTGAAGTACAAGAACCATTGATGTGGTGGATCGTGACATGCATCACGTTCATGGCCACCCTGAGTGCAGGACCAGGGACATAGCGTAGTGTGTTGATTATTCATCTTGAAAACCTACTTCACACTTACCACATTCAGTGCCTTCGGGTTCCTCGCCGACTTTAATCATGTTTTTGGCTGCGGCAGTTACTCACACTTATAGAACGAGTGCTTTGGACAAATAAGGTGGCCTTCTATAGAGATGTAGACATAAAGTTCCACAATGTCCAACTAATGAACGGATGAGAAACCCCATGCAGTATTGCAGTCCCGTCGCCTACATCAGTTCACTTTTATTAATTGGAGCAGAATTAAGAAGAATTTTTTCGTGGGCTCATTTGTGCTGCCTGGATCATGGTTGTAGAGTTACAAGACCAATGATATTGAGTAGACCCCTTTATGACTTAAGAGCCACTAGTAATGTGTTGTTTCACAAATGCAATATAGCGTCGTACTTGCAGCACTCCTAGTGAGTCCTACACGTAATTCCAGTTACGCAATGTTAAAAGGGAGTGTTAGACTGTTTTATTGTATTTTCAGTTTTCGAGCCATAACAATATTCAAATTATATTATCAAAATGTTCTATTCGACAATGCGTAGGATACCTTGGTAAACTGTTTGTCATAAATAATAATGCAACCTTTCATTAACTTGTCATGTAGAATCATTGCAAGAGAATTATAGATTAAATTCCAAGAATTCTCTTGCAAGGATTGTGTATGACAAATCAATGAAAGATTCAATTATTACTTTTGTCAAGCAGTTTACCAACAATATATCCTGTCGATTATAATATTTTGATACCTTAATATCAACACCAATTTACCAGTGGTGCCAATCAGTTATATGAGAATCAATTTTGAACGCTGTTATCCAGACCTGTTCCTCTATGACCGTGGTATGGGTGGTTAAAAATAAATAATACAAGAACTTCTTGAGGAATGAGCTACCGATCCTTCTCGAGGACGTCCTGCAACACACAAACGAGCAGTATGGCTCATGTATGACTGTGCATCAACAAATTTCAACACAACAGCGTGAACCTTTATAGATGTTTATATTTGTCCAGGGCAGTGGTTGGGGCCCACTTGCTCTTTATATCTAAATTTCATGGATTTTTTTTCTACCTAAGGGTAAAAGCTCTGGATTACAGCACCCCTGTTGCCACTACTAACTCTTGAAGTGCGTTTCGGACACATTCCAAAACATCCGTGCTTTCAAAATTTCGATGTTTCCTTGCAAGTCGTCTAGAGGGCTACATTGGTGCACATGATTCACATTTGGAACCGTTTATCCACACACACTGGGCAGCGCACCTGGTATGTAGCAATATTTTAATACGAACTATCCATCTTGTAAGTGAAAACGTTGCTTTTTTAAACCACCAGTAATTTTTTTTTTTTTTTTTTTTTTTTTTTTTTTAACAGGCGGTCAAACTGCTGAAAGTAGAGAGATGGTTGAAATAAATGTTTTTGTACGCGTGACACCTTGTAACCTAAAAAAATATTTGTGAACTGTCATACCGATGTATAGGAAAGTTAAGTGCTTCGCCTACCACGTGCTTAAAATGCGTTGCAATGTGTTCGTAAATACTTTTTTACGAAACTTTTCCTCATGTACTCATTGTGCCAATTTATGAGAAGGAAATTCTCTCAAAACGGTGGCGCCAAGGTTGTTCAAAGTATCACGTTAATTAGAAAAATCATTTCGGAGCCTTTCAAAAAGATTAAGAACAGTTTTTTTCAACCTGATATATAAGAAAATTTACGAGATTCGTGTAGAACTACTCTATAAACCTGCGATGGACTTAGCTTAAAATTTTCCACCTATAAAAAGATAGCCATCACTGAAAGTGTCAGTCAGGCGAGTGATCTGCGATACCACTGCACGCCTTTTACAGTGCCTTGTGGTAGAGGTGATGCCGCACCAGAAGAGCCCGTCAACATCGACCTTGCCGTCGTGTCTCACTCACACAAACACACGACCAGTATGCGGACGCCTTTAGACAGTAGGTAAGGTATTGTTTCTTGTACATCAACGGTAAGGTTCCTATACATTTTCTGGAAACAATCAAATATTACCAGACTTTTGCATGTAACAGAGTTAAATATTTGTTCTCTTTACAGAAGATGGGAATTTCTTCATACTGTGCTCGGGTTAGTTTCTTCCATTACTATTTTACACCTTGGACTCGTATTCGTGAGGACCCGGGTTCGATCCCCAGATACGGCCTTCTTGACTTCGGTTTTCCAGGGTTTCTCGAAATTGCGCCAGAAAAATAATGGGATGATTCATTAAGAAATGCCACGGCCGACTCCTCGCCCAACTCCTACCATTTACGTTGTGTATCACCGTCTCCAACGACCTCGCTGTCGAAGATTTCTAAACCCCACTTTCCTTATATCCATGTCTATTTTGCAAGTTTATTTACTGTACACTCTTGAATATCAGCATGAGACTTCTCGTACAAGATGAAATCTTGTGTCGTGTTAAATGCCGCCGCCAGTGTCCTTCACGCAACACACGAAGACTTGGCCTCCAGTCAGGATGTTTTTTTTCTGCGCACGCGCACACAGAGTCCCGACTGTGGACTTACCGGTTCCGGTACCACCGGTTCTGTCACATGACTTGCGAACAGCCTCGCACCGAAGGACCTCTCGCTTATCATTAGCACATGTCTGAAATGTCTTCAACTTCAACGTACACAGGAGCACAGAGTACATAAGGGAGACAGGGATGTCACTTCCGTGTTACTGCGACTTTCTTATTTCTTAATCTATTTTAGAGCATGTTCGTAGAAGAACAGGTCTGGACACTCACCTGGATGTTTGACCCCCTTGTTGTTTGGCTGCAGTTCACCAAGTTACCGAGAATATTGTGTTTTATTGGCGCTGATGTTACGGCGGTCGGACTAAACTGCACCCACTTCCTTTCCGCTAAGATAAACAATTTATCAAATCGTATTTTTTATCAATTTATGAAATACTTTCTTCGCTCACAAATTTAAGAAAAGGCTCCAGCAATCTTTATTTACTTTATAAATTTAACAATGGAAAAAAGTGGACGGAGTTTGAGTCCGACCGCCCGGAAAACAGCGCCAAAAAGTACGACATTCTCGGTAACTTGGCGAACTACAGCCAAACAACAAGGGGGACAAGCAAAAAACATTGTTAGATTGGCGAGTGTCCAGACTTGTTCTTCTACGACCGTGTTTTAGAGTAGTTGGGATGGAATGGGTATCAATACAAACCACACACACTAAAAAATTAACTGCTGACAAACATATTAATATTTTGTAGAGTGGCATAGCATTATTTTTAAGTAATATTTTATGACTTAAATTTTGCAAAAAAACGACAGTTAAAAATTCTATTTTGGGTGGGAATTTTCAAATTTGGATTTAATTTTATTGAATTTTCGAGCGGCTGAGTGAAGGAATGTTTATGATAACACTGCGGGAAAGTGTGGTTAAGTATTTCACTGTTTGTAAATAACACAGCAAATTGTTATGAAGTTGTGATACAAAACGTTTTAAAGAATTACTTGATTATTAAAATATGTTTACATCAAAGGCCAGGTAGGACACCTTTTTCACCTCGCACACATATTAACAGTATTTTGTACTTAGCCACAATAGCCATTCTGCAAATTCTTGCCGAGTACAAAGTACAACATACGTGGAAATAGTACACGTAAATTCAAACTGAATTAAACACATTTATAACTACTTTGTAACTTACCTAAGTAGTTAAAAGAACAATATACACATACACATATTTCCGCATTAAAAAATGAACAACACGACATTCGTTACTAGCCTCAAAACTCAGCCATGCCACGCTTCCCATTTTGTAAACCTAACATTTCAGGCGTGTCTTATCACACATTCTTAAAAATTAATATACTTTTTTTTTCTTTTTCTTTTTTAGCTATTATTCAACTTTTAGATAGCAATATCATTTTTGAGACGACACATGCCTCTCGCTTTGCACTTTGCGAATTCAGGTAATATTTTCGGAGTTACAGCAGTCTAAAAAACCCCCGTTTTTAGCCTATTTGAAAGGGCCGAAAATCATGTTTTTAACAAGCGTGCTGAATTTTTCAAAACAAAAAAGCATAGTTTCAAGTGTGTGTTCTTGTCGTAGATATATACAATGTGAGTAACTTAAGCGGTTCCGCACAAAAAATATTACGTGTGACACGCTGCAGCAACGCCGTCCATGCGCCAATCGAGGACTCCTCTGAAGAGATGGCCAGAATATCTTCACTAAACTAAGCGCAAGGCAGTTAAATCTGGCCTTAACGTTACGACAGTCGTGGTAGGAACCACGCTCTGGCAGAGTGTGCAAGGTGTAAGGAGATAACAAGAGCTTTTTCGCAGTGCAGTGCACGAAGTGCAGCCATCACGCTGCATCAGCTAGAGCTGCAGCGAGCGAGTTGCATCTCCCGGCTAGAACTGCAGACGCTGCAGTCGCCTTGCTTGGCGGAGGCAGCTGCGACAACCCTGCTTGACGCATCGAGAACTACACGGTCAGGCGTAGGTGATTGCTTCCTTTTTTCCCCCTTAAGGGGACGGTTCACCTCAGTTTTCAACGTCTTTTCTTATTTTTATATTTGTACCAGATATTTTTTCCTTATTTTAGACATAAATTGTGACTAAATCTTTCTTTTCGGAAATTGTTTGTTGTATCTCATAGTTTTCGCGTAATGAGTCGTAAACGTCAAAATTTGCACTTTACTATTTTATGTACGCCACTAAAACCAACTGACATACCAAACCTAAAAAATTCACAGTTCATAACAATGTTGTAGGCTATGAAGTGACACATATAAAAACAAAAATAAAACATTTTTGCATTTAGTAAAAAATACAGAATTTTTAAATAAAATTTAAAAATTTAAAAATTTTTTAAAAAAATACAAAAATTTATTTATTTTTGTTTTTATATATGTCATTTAATAGCCTACAACATTGTTATACACTGTGAATTTTTTCAGTTTGGTATGTCAGTTGGTTTTAGTGGCGTACATAAAACCGTAAAGTGCAAATTTTGACGTTTACGAATCACTACGCAAAAACTATGAGTGATACACAAATTTCCTGAGAGGAAGATTTAATCACAATTTATGTCTAAAATAAGAAAAAAAATATTTGGTACAGATATAAAAATAAAAAGTGACGTTCGAAACTGAGTTGATAGTTTCATTGGTACGGGGTATATAGGTGTTCTCCAAGTGAGCGGTTCAGTTTTTTAGATACTGTGTCTGGAGTTCGGCACACGTTACGTGTTTGTGTTGTTCTCTAATCTTCTAGAAATTTCGTGTCGTCTTGAGTCTTTATTGAGTATTTTTCAATAATAGTGGTTTAGATTAATGATTAGCGTTATTGGCTGTGCGCGTATTAAGCTGCTGGTCATCAAAAATAAAAAAAAAAAAGTAAGGGATATCATTGAGGTGGCAGCCTGGGTGAACGTATCTTGAACGTTCGAGGCCTAGAAATGCGGAAGCGGTAATGACGACACAGTACGGACATCACGCCTCACTCTAGCCTCTAGGTGCAAGTCACAGAACTGGTGTGCTGTCTTCTCGCCGACAACAAGCCTCTATGAGACATTCTGTGGCGGCCATATCATTTTATGACGTACTATTAAATACAAAAGTGTATTATACACGCCTGTATATTCTAAAAGATTCTGCGCGAAAATATCCATATATAAAAAATGGACCAAAGGAATACCTATATTCGTCATTGTCTGCAGCGTAAAAATTAACTAAAGGGGTGCATAGAGGGCCTGAAATGGGTGCACAAGCGTGTAACGTTCTTTAAGTGATATTCCTAAGTAGAAATAACTTAAGCACTCTGAGCAGTTTACAAATAATTTTGTAATTGCCGAAGCTCTTCATATCGCTCTGAGGCCTGGGCAGATGAACACCTTAAGGCTTCCGTCAACCCGGCGCTTGAATTGGATGCAGCGTGTTTGCAGAAAGCGTTTTTCGGCGAAACTGTTAATTTCACAAATATCACTTTATGTGAAAAGAAAACATTTCACAAGATGATCAAATTGAAACGAATTCAACAACAGCCCAAGCCCAGAAACAATAATGGCGTGGGAGAAGGAAAATACCAAATCGTATGACAAATACGGAACTACAGTGACCCGCTGGCCTCTTTTGCAACAGCAAAATAGAAAGTGTGTATTACACATGTCGTTTAATGAAATGCATGTCGTATTACAGTATACACTGATTTTAAGTAAAGGTGTGGACTAACGTATCTTATAAGTCACCATTTCAACTGTACTTTCAAAACAAAACGAAATCGATTAATATTATCTCCAAGTGAGCCAATATAGCAGAGAACGTATTTTCCAGAACGCTGTATGTCATAATCTAACAACTGGATACAAAAGAGACTACAATCGAAACATGTATTAGAATTTTCTTCGTAGTCACGTCCAATGGAAATGTATAGGGTCACTCACCGATTGTCATCCTTACAGAGCCTTCACTTCTAAACATGCAACGCGCCAAACATCCACAATCAGACGGAACCATTAACTCGGTCAGTACGGATGAGAAGAAAGAGTGCTTGAGTGAGAGTGAGAGATTTTGGTCAGCGCTTAACATCTAGATGGTGAGGGGTGACATGATAGGAGCGCAGGAACGAAGAGGCGGAAAAACGGGAGATTCCCGAGAAAACCCACCGACCATCGGCATCCTACGGCACGATTCTCACATGTGAAAATCCGTGATCGACCTCGCCGGAAATCGAACCCGGATCGCGTTGGTGGGTGGCGTTTGGTCTGACCACTCGACCACCGCGAACCTAAGATAAAGAGGCAATATAGAGTGTACCCATCATCTATACACGTGGGATGTAGGCCTACGTGTTTCTGAGTAGTTTATAGAACTGGAGAACTAGAAGATGGTATGGGCGGTGAATCAGCTTGGAAGCATTAAACGAAATTACAGAGCATCACGAGGAAACCTACCTTCAACAATGAACAACCGCTATATTCCTAACATCGAAAATCCTAACAAGGATCTCCGTTTGGAATTGAAACCACATCGTTATCGTCGAAAACGAACACATCGTTAAAATCTTAATCTTTATTCTGAATATGTCTTATACTAAATATTCCCGGTGTAATCTGACGGATTTCGATTTAATTTTTTTGCAGAAACGCAGAAAAGTACAATGTAAGTTTACACCCACCAAATTACCGAATGAATTGAAGTCCGTCATGACGTGCCATGAGTATATATGACGGTATATCGCGAAAATGTTTTGTGCCAACATAGCCTTGAAAACACGGACACAACGTAGCTGCCTGAAGACAAATAATAAGCATCACATTTTACAGTAGCGGGATTCTAATTAGCTCAGTCAAATAGGGTAACAACTCCACTTACAAGCGAAAACCAATTACCTTTTCATAAGTTGAGCGTACATTGAAACTTAGTAAATAATCAAGTTTTCCCGCTACAAACCATCTTCTCTAATTATTATTTATATCAAGCAGTTTATCAAGACTATATCCCATGTCTTGTCAAAGGAAAAGTTTTAATAATACAACTTGAATACATATTATGGCTCGAAAAATAAAGAAAATCATGTAAAACTGTCCCTTAACCACGGGAAAAAAATATCAGAATCGGAATACAACGCGGGTTCTCCTCGGTGCGAGATTCACTTGATATATTTACATCGTCAGCTTAGTGCAAGAACTACGTAACTTGATTCTTCCAATTTTAAGTTATCTGCAGATGTCTACACTACCCTTATGATTGTTCCTTTTCATGTTATTACATTTATAAATGTGTTAATTGGGCGTATTGATGCAACACACACTTGCATTAAAACAAATAACTATGTGCATAAAAAAACAATTTTCAATGTTACAGTTGGATATATCCAGCTACCTTGTTATCTAGTTGTAGCCTTAAGCCCACGATATTTTCTGTATTTGTTCTCACTTGACAGTCATGAATGTGAGGCAAATTATAGGAGACGTTGAAGTTAGTGTTTGGACAGATCAACAACTCGGTGTCACGTACTTAAACACGTATTATGATTCCTTGGTAAAGCAAACACAACTCTGTAGAAAATAAATTCCTTCGTTTACCAAGGATTTCACTTCGCTGTCTAGGCGACAAGTGGGAAAACATACAGCTTTACGGTTATTAGCTCTCCTCAAAGGCGGCACTTTGAAGTCACGCCAAAGGAAACATTCCCACAATGTTGACTCAGATGCAGAGCAAAGTTTGGGCGATTGCAAGTCTTCAAAGGGTTTCAGTTCTATTACTTTTTTTTTCATGAAGTTGAAATGCAAACGGTTCATTGTAAAAGCGTATTTTTAACCTGTCGTTACACGTAGGACTATAATGACGCTGTGGCCGAATGGTAAGAGACCAATGGCCTCCCACCACGGCGATCAGGGTTCGATTCCCGGCGGGGTCGGTCCCCGGATTTTCGCATGTGGGAATAGTGCCGCCCAATGCCGTTGGTTGGCGGGTTTTCTCGGGGTGCTTTACGGTGCTACTCCATACTGATATCGTATCACCCATCACCAGCGCTGAAGACCTCGATGTTAAGCGCTGACCAAAATCTCTCACTCACGTAGGACGATATGTGTATAGACAGTAGTGCTTATGTGACATATCATCGGCAGTAAAGTCATTGGTAGAGATGGTAACACAACAAAAATTATTTGGGCCAACGAACTTCTCAAATCACGGCAGTGTCTTCCAACATTTCTGGTTTGATGATGCATTGCGCCACGACTTGTAGACGAATCACAAGCGGTCAATACGGCGGTAGCAGTATGCAAATTAACTCGGTAAAATAGCGCTACAACCAATGGCGGAAATAAGTGTCCAGGTATGATAAAACAGTATAAATATTTACGAGCAGTCGGATTTTCCTGCAATAAATCATCGTAATATAGTCTTTATGGAGCAGTGGCGCATATAATCTGAGCCAGGAAGGAAAGTGGCCATGGCCAGTATTACGGAACACCAGCTGTGGTGTGCAGTTAGCAGTTGTTGGGTACGCAGCTTTAAGGCGGCCGCCTGGTGAAGGGCGTGTTTGTGTGTGAGAGGCAGAAGTCGATGAGGCGCTACAAACGACATCGGCTGGCACATGTCTTGCGATATCGCCTCTACGGTCAAAGTCGTAAACTCGTGAGCACTGTTCCCGCCGTAACGTTTTTAATGTTGGTCTTTAAGAGGGCGTGGTACATAATTCAACGCTAAAAGCTTTATTCTATAACTGTAGGATTCTTGAAGCCAATCTGCGAAAATTAAACAATGACTATCCTAGACAATAGCTTTAGCCAACGTTTTAAACAAGATTGTTTCCAGTGTTACGAACTTCTGAGGCACAATCTCTAACGGCGGAACCTCGTACGTTTAACTGCGGCGCAAGAGATCACGCGTAACGAATTAGTAATTCTGGGTAAATATTTACTCATAAAGTTGGCAAATACCATTATCTACTATTGTCATTGAGTATTTTATGCATATTGGCTTCGAAAAAAGCGTAGAAATCTATTGATGTTTATAGCGTTTATTTATCTACCACACACTCTTAAGGCCGCGTTATTTCATTTATTTCAAACAATCGCAAATAACTCGAATATATTTTTAACCAAATTCTTCGGAAAAATTTGAGTCTGTGTACAGTCATAAGGTACACAATTTTGCCAGAGCGTATTTTTAAAACAATATACCGTTTGTCAGCAAAAAATTAATTTGCTTCATTTTGGCTTATTTTGAAAACAAAATATGTGATATTTCAGGGGCAAAAATCTAAAGACCTGTTTGGTGTCTTGCAACAGAAAAATTCAGAAACAAACGATGATATACACTTGTTTAAATTGTTAGAACGAATTTTTGATATGAGTACTAATTTCCGTTTAAAATATATATATATATATATTCCAAACCACTGCAAAACTAAAGAGCTAGGCCTTCAGCGGCACTGTGGCATTGTCCAATGTAGTTGTAGACCTCAATTTCGAACAAATCCGTTACATATATCTTGAGAAACAACCGCGTGAAAAAGCCGATTTTAGCCAATTACGAGGTCTTTGTAATGATACTTCCAATGCTCGTGGTGTCTTGAAAGACACATTCACAAGTAGTCTGAAGTGTGTATTCTATTCGTAGATAAGCATTGTAGACGCACGTTTACTGGTCTCCGAGAAAAAACATAACTCCGAACACGCTGCATGCAGTTCGAACGCCATCCAAACGGCCGTCTTAAGGGGAAGTGTTAGACAACATTATCGTACTTTCAGTTTATGAGCTATAACATTTATTCAAATTGTATTATCAACATTTTCTCCTCGACAAAGCGTACGATATAGTCTTGATAAACCGTTTGACATAAACAATAATGGGATCTTTAATTAGTTTGTCATGCGGAGTCATTGCAAGAGAATTACAGGTTAACTTACAAGAATTATTTTGCAGTGACTCTGCATGACCAATTAATGAACTATTCCATCATTATTTATGTGAAACCGTTTACCAAGAATATATCCTATGCTTCGTTGAAGAGAAAATGTTGATAGTACAATTTGATTTAATGTTATAGCTCAGAATCTGAAAGTACAATAACATTGTCAAACACTCCTCCTTAAGGGAGCGGTACACCGCAATTTTCATCACCATTTTTTAAAATTCTTATTTGTACCAGATTTTTTTTCTTATTTTAGACACAAAATGTGACTAAATGTGGCTCTAATGAAATTTTTTTATCTCTAATAGTTTTCGCGTAATGGCTTGTTAAAGTCATATTTTGCGTGTTTCCGTTTTAACAACTACACTAAAACCAACTGATGTACCAAACTAAAAAAAAATCACAGTGGATAAAAACATTACAGGCTACAATGACATGCTCATAAAATTAAAGAATAAAAACTATCAGTATTTTTAAAAAATGCTAAAACTAAAAACAAACATTTTAAAAATTTCAATAAATTTTTTTAAAAATACAAATTATTTTATTCTTTAATTTTGCGAGCATGTCATTGTAGCCTGCAATGTCTTTATCCACTGTGATTTTTTTGAGTTTGGTATATTAGTTGGTTTTAGTGTAGTCGTTAAACCGGAAACATGCAAAATATGACTTTAACAAGCCACTACGCGAAAACTGTGAGAGATAAAACAATTTCATAAGAGCCAAATTTAGTCACATTTTGTTTCTGAAATACGAACAAAAAAATCTGGTACAAATACAAACTAAAATAATGATGACGAAAATTGCGGTAGACCGCGCCCTTAAGTGATGCTCACTTACGTTTAGTATTAATGGACGCAACAGGAATCAGTAGCAAGCCGAGTGAGTCAAATAGAATATAATGCGGCCAGTCATACTGTGCTCGTCTCGTAGACAGCGAGGCAATTAGAGACGGTTACACAGAACAGTATACAAGAACAGGAGCTGGGAGAGGAGTCGGCCGTGGCCTTTGTTAAGGAACCATCCCACTAACCACCTGGAGCAATTTCGGGAAATCTTTAAAAACCGAAATTAAGATGGTCGGAGCAGGGAATCCAGCCAAGGTTCTTTAAAATGCACCCAATCAAGCTGCTAAATGTTGATCTACTCTGAAGCTAAGCGGAAGCTACAGAAATATGTGGCATGTGAGTGTCGCAAGCACAGTACTAAACAATTACAACTATTTTAGGAAGTTGATTGATTCCGTGGACTAACTGGGTCTGTATAGGCGTTTATCAAAATTCACTCGCTGGAGTAAGGTAGGTTATGTCAGTCACGTGACCAGGTTTTGTCGGTTACCAGTATTTGATAACAGCCTGCAATGCTATTTGAGGTTTTGAAATGACGAGAATAAAAGAAAACCTACATATATTCTACATGATAAATAGTTTACTAAATGCTACATCCACAGTGCATTCTTTACGCTGTTATATCCGTATTTAATGATTTATTAGTTTTAGTATTTGACCGAGATGCCTTAAAATTAGATTTTGAACTCGGTTAAAATTGCTTGGGGTGACATTTGATGCACCAACAACTTTAAATTTTGTCTCACCTACTTTACCTTCGTGAATTTTCATAAGTGCCTTATGGTATCGTTAGAGAGAGAAAAAGAGAGAGAGAGAGATGTCTAATATATCGTGGGAAAAGTCTACTGTTTGCTAGGTTGCAATTAATGTTTGCATATCCAACGCTCTTTTTCGTTGTATATGTGATTCCATTTCTAAGAACAACTGCGAGTTCTGATACGCAGATACTCATCGCCTGCCATTCGTCTGTGTCAAATAATCATCTTACAATTATACATGTGCGGCACGCTTACGTGCTTAGGAGGCTACTTTGGCATAAAAAAGTCGCGATTTTTCAGTATCTTTAATAATTTATTGAAAAGTACATCACCAGCGTAGAGTAAAGAGTACTAACCCCACCAAGGGCTAGATGGATGGCAAATAAGAATTGAGGGTAGTAGGTCATAGGGGTGGAGATGAAAACTGTAGTAAGGACGGATACTGACGAGATTGGGGTCAGTCGGACAGTAAAGGTGCTAGATGCGACCAGTGGGGGATCTTGGTTGGTGGGGGGTGGCAGGGAGGCAGACTACCCTGGGCGCCGGTTAGAGGGGGGCGCTATACTGTTGCCGAAAATGTTTACTTGGGAATGAAATGTAAATGGGTGTAAAAAATATATATAGACTTGTACTAGTTTTGTATTTTTACTATCCTTGGAACACCGTATAATTTTATAAATACAGTATATATAATTAGAATGCACACTTGAAACACTGCTAATGGTGGCTCGTAAGTACAGAGTTTATGTATTTCTACTAAAATGTTGTACTGTTATTTAAGGCGAGCCATAGCTAGAGCCACGATTTTGTCACGAAAAGAATTTTGCAACATTTAGTTTCAGTGCCTTACGTGCGCACCTGCAGCTCTGTTTCACGGCTACTGGCAGCGGGTCTTTGCTCAGACCAGTCTCTAATTTGACCGCACCAATGACAATGAGGCTATTGTGACGCAATACGTCTGTGATTTGTCAGTAGAACCTTAAGACGTGTGACAGTTAAAACGTCCAATTACTGACCATGAAACAGAGTTGCGGATGTGAACATAAGGCATGGAAACCAAATGGTGCAAAAATATTTTCGCCATAAAATCTTGGCTCTAGCCATAGTCATCTTAAGTAAAGGCCGCGGCCTTAGATCTGGCAACCCTGCCAGGAAGGGTCAGTTAAACACTTCTTCTGTCGCGCCAATGGCAGTGGCTTCCCCTGATTCGCCGGTATGTAGAGCGGGATGACGAATCAGGTACAGATGCTGTCTTTAGAGGGCTAAAAGAAGTGTTAAAATGACCCTTGTGTGCAGGGTTGCTTGATCTAAGGCCGCGGCCTTCTATTTAAGACGGCTATAGGCGAGCGCAAAAAAAAAAAAAACTTATGCAAGATACGTTTATTACTGTTGGGTTAATTGGACTGATGGAAGAAGGGAGATTGAAAAAGGAGGGGGGGGGGAAGCAAATCACAATTCTTGCCTCGGGCGAAGGAAATCTTAGATCCGTCCCTGGATGCGACCATCCAAAGAATTGTGGGTAGTGACCATTACTAGGGTGTGGGAAAGACTGCGGGTTCCCTTCCTTATTAAACACCTGTCCCTTCTCTGAGATAACTCTATCAAACGTTTTTCAGAGTTCGTCCTTGTTCCAGTAATTGTCATTAAATTATAAGCCTATAGATAGAATAGCTCTTGCTCGCGACTTCCTTCGCGTGGTTTTAAATTTAAAGCATCTTTAAATCTTTCTAAATTTCAGTAAAAGTAATCCTAATTATCTTAAGTAGTTCGTAATAATATGTATTTATATGTTCAGTGTATTAAAAAAAGTTAATTTTTCCAAAAAATATAATAATAAAAATGTAAAAAAAATTTTTTTTGACACTCCAATTTTCAAATTGTGTAAAATGTTGTTAACAGTCGTTAACAACAACTTCAGAAACAAATTTCATTAATGTTTTGGGTACCCCGTTCTGCGTTTCTGAATTGTTGTGCCCCTCCCTCTCCGCCCACACTAAACATAGATTTGTTTTGGTCAAAATCAGAATCCTTCGCGAGCGCACGCACAATGACGCACCAAATTTTCATCGCAATCAGAAGAATGGTATAGCTGCACGTATGTTACATACATGCCGACATTTATACCAAGACGGACTTAATCCGTACTATATTTAGAGTAAAGCATTTATATAACTTACATGATGATCTGGTAAAATAAGAATCGGGAGTTACAACGTTACGTATTGTTTACCGGTAAGGCACTTTTACATTTCACACGGTATTGCATAAGCAATTTACATATTTCGCTTGTCGCCTGTTTTTATTTTAATTTTATTTATTTATTTATTTTTGCGATTATGATGCTCGTCTAAAATAATACTGTTTTATGACACACTACCGTATTAACTGATTATCTTGCTACTATTTTACGCGTCAAAATTCAGTTGTTTTTAATTACATTGCAACTATTGCGAAGACTTATTTATGTTAGGAGTAAGTCCTATGCCGGGCGGTAAATCATCATGAAAATGATACTGTGTAATGTATACTTAATCATGACTCCTGAATCTCTTACATATCTATAATCACTAGAGACGAGAGGTGGCTTGTTGCATAGAAGTAAGTCGTAGTTGAAGCCACTTTTTTGGGCGTCAAATTATGGCGCTGAGGCCTTTTGAGGTTATGAAGACTGTTTTTTTTTTTTTTAACTGTAAACATTACAAACATCTCAGATGTAAACTGCAACTACTTACGATATGTATCTGATAACATCGACTAACTAGGACTACTTATTTTGCATTGGCCTTAGGCTTGATAACGAAACAAGTTAGGGTGAAATGTTTTTCGCGAAAATTAGATGCCTCTATCAATGTATTATATTTGGAAACACAACGTAGTAAAGTTAAATTACAGTGAGTGAGTGAAAGATTTAGGTCAGCGCTCAACATCGAGGTCTTTAATGCTTGTAGGGGTGACGTGAGGTTATTAGGAGCAGCGCCGGAATGACAGGGCGAGGGAAACGGTCCTGGCACAGAATCTCTCGCATACAGACCTGTATACTTCCAGTATTTCAGTTTCATTAATTACCAAAGGTTTTTTATTGGTTTAGTTTGTTGCAACTATTCCAACTTAAATCAGTAAAAAATACTGTAAAGCGGTCAGTATTCACTTATTTTGGTTCAAGATAAATGGAGCGCCGAAGGAATACATTTTTTTCTCATTTATTTTCAAAAATCAAGGCCCTACAATCCGTGGATGTTGCATTTATTTGTGTATTAAGTTATACCTGTAGTGATTGTATAATTTTATTTTGTATATGTTGAGCTTTTAATTTCCTTGTCCTTGGTTGGCCTGGTTTGCTAAACAAGGTATTGTTATTATCTCTAGATGAAGTGCCCCACTCACTCATAAACGCATGTAACTCTTAAAGGCTTTGAGATATTGAGCTGATTAGTTCTTTAGAATAATGCTTACGCGTATCTCTAAAATGTAGTTACTGGATTTTTAAAATTAACCTTTCAGGGCATTAAAAAAATTGTAAGGGGTTTTTATTAATCTTCTGTATTTCTTAAACCTTTTTAGATATCGAGACGATTTTGAATAGGAATGAAGCTTGCGTAAATACACAAAAGCTAATTGATGATTTTATATTCATTTAATTTCTTACGAATTTTGACGACCTACATTGGCGTAGCTGTTTGGAATACTGATAAGAGGGTTTTCATTCGAATCCCGTGTAAGGCAAGGTGACAAGGGACTATTCTGATATTACGTACGCACAGTTTTTTTACAGAGTTAATTTTATGTCATACATGAACATTTAAGGGAGGCATACACTAAGAGATGAAAAGGGGTTAAATGTATTTTCCAGATATCCTCGACATCTCATAAACCTGGTGAGGTAATGTAATGCTTTGAGGGTGAAAAGTTGTGTAATTTGTTTTCTCCATGACCTTAATACCTCATTACCGCAAAAAGTTATCGTTATTTATTCTCCGTCAAAAATTATATGCAGAGAAGGCCGCAGCCGGGCAGCTAGTCTTATTGAGGTAATTATTGCTTCCGAATGAAGCGTACAAAAAAGCTATTATTTATTTCTTCGATATTTAGAATTTAAGAGGACGGAACTGTGTTTTCAATAAAACCCACGATAACTCTTAAACCCGTTGAGTTATTTAGGTGATTTTAGTCCTCCATATTGTACACGTCAGGGGTCACGCGATCGTAGGAAAAACAAACCATGTTCGTCTCAGGATGTTGCTACTGCGCAGCCCGATTAGCACTATATATATATATATATATATATATATATATATATATATATATATATATATATATATATATATATATATATATATTCAATTTAACTTTTTCTTCAGAAAGCACTGTTAAGGAGAAACCATAGACAAAGGAAAGGGATAAACAACCACAACCTAGTTTACAAAGAACATTCCTTACATAGATGTTTTGTTTAATAATTTGCCACATTTGTCAACACACGTAAATAAATTAGCCTTATTAAATGCATCAGTGTTTATTTGTGTAACACTTTAATTTTTCTATGTGTAGGCTATGTACGTATTTACTACACTGTTTACCCATAACCTTTTTGATAGATTAAATTTGTGTGCGTTTATATATTACGCTATTGTGTTGCCGTTAAATTTAGTGTATTATCTGCATACCTGACTGCATGTATTAAAGTTAAATATAAAACTTGTATTTTTTGGGGTACTTATTTGTCAGTACATCTAAATTCTGTATATACGTAATGTTATAGTTGTTGGGTTAATCATCATAGAATATCTAAAAAATTAAGATATACACTCACATAACACCAGACAAAAACAGGATATGCACATCTTATCATATCGTATTAATACAATAAGCTCAATATTATTATAATTTTGCAAAAACAATTATTAATAAACTACCCAAAACACTTCTGCACTTTTACAAAACTAACAAGCTAGCTGTTTTCACTAAAACTTATAAACTATCTTATTGATAAAGCATATTACAGTGTAGATGAATATTTTTCTGTACCATAAATTATTTACCTACATTATCATATTACATTTATCATCTACTTTATTTATTTTGAAATATTGCGATACTCTTGTATTATAGTATCCATGATATAATTGTATTACACTACCCATGTTATTGTTGTATTATAGTATTTATGTTGTTACGTACTACTGTAATTTTTTATGTTTCTGCATATGTATTTTGTACATTTTTTTCTGTGAAAATTCCCGTGCATATGTTTATGTAAAATAAAAGCTAATCTAAATAAATAAATTAGTAAATAACTCAAGCATGAATAAGGCTGCGATTCTATTGTTTAGAATTTGTTAATCAGGCTACGTCGCTGACTTACAGCGTAGTTTTCTTTCTTTATACTGTTGGTTTATGTGTTTTATACAATATTAGATGTACATAACCGCAAATAAAAATGATATTTCACGATACTCCCCCCTCTACGTCCAAGCAATTTTGGCTCGCATTTGATCGACGGAACGCAATACGGGATAAATGTTGGCAAGTAGTGATAAGAACTGCGGCAGTGTGTTGGTGCGGCACGTGACCGCGAGGCGCGCCACGTGTGGTTGCAGGCTGCGCGCGCACCGCTGCAGTGTGGCGGCGACCGTCAGTAGCGCGCCAGTCGTCGAGACGGGCGGACGCATGAAGGGACAGGAGAGAGGATCGACGCGCGCCAGGTAGCAGCGAGACCCGCACATGCCGGCGCCATGACGCACGCGCCAGAGGTCAGAAGGCGGCCCAGCAGCGGCGACGCCGCCCCTGAATACCAGCCTGCGCCGCCTCCGGACGGCGGCTGGGGGTGGGTCGTCGTCTTCGCCTCCTTCATGATCCACATTGTCAGTGAGTAAACCGAGAATTCCTCTACTCAGTGGCGAAGCGTGGTCGTGTGTTTTAAACGGACGCGATGTAAGTTCCCACTATACGTTATTACCACGTGGCATTGACCAGAGCCGTAGCCATAACTTGTTGTTAAGGGTTGTTGTTGATGGGGGATGTCCCGAACCTGGAACTGTTGAATGCTATAAAGTAACGAGAATTTCCGTCCCGTCCATAAATAAAGCGAGGGGTACGGGGGGAGCTTCCCCGTGAAAATTAGGATTTTCAAGGTGCAAAACTATGCCATTTAAGTAGTTTCCGTAAGGTAAAAATAAAAGAGGGAGGGTTTCTGAACCCCATGGAACCCCCTATGACAACATACCTGTATTAACCAACAAGAGTATTTTCCTGATATGGGTAGTTCGCGGTAAAGGGCGCATTTTTTAAGACCGTCTTGTTAAAAATAGCAATTAAAATAATACCAATTATTGTGATCTCAGATGCCAACTTGTGAGCACTGATCAGTGATCATATATACAAGTTGATACTTAATTTAGCTTTGTTTACATTAAAAAGTGGCAGGAAACTATAAAATAACATGAAAAACAAAAAAGTGCTCAGTATATCAGGAACCACTTATGCTGGAGAACTCGTTCCTCACCTCTAGAATGCTACTGTATGGTTACCCGTCTAATGTTTCCGCTGACAATTCAGAGTAGTATGTTTAACTCCCTTCGAACACGTCCACGTTTCGCTACTGCCACATTGTCAATTGCAATTACTTTGTATTCTTACTTACAGTACTGTCGAATTACCTTTTCTTACTATGTGCGAACAGGCATTGTTGTAATCCAATTACTTTGACCTTTAAGGCATTCTGTGTGGTTACTGTGCCGTCAAAGATAACACGTGCTATATCAGTTATTAGACTGTTCGGCAGCAAAATAACTATGTTCTACACTAGAATAACTTGAGGGACAATAAGTTAATAGCCAATCCCCCTCATCACTGCCACCCTTTCCCCCTCGAAATTTCTTTCAAATCTCCTCTTCCACACCCTCCCAACCATTTCCCGGCTCGGCCATCCATATTTACCGTTTTACGTGGTTTTCCGAAATCCCTTCAGGGGGAATGCTGAGATGACCGAATCATTCCTTGTTTCCTGTCAGTCAGAACCCTGGTTAGTCCTCTTATAACCTCGCAATTGACGAGACGTAAAGCCCTACTAATACTTACCTAACCTCACGCTTTACAGGACACAGTGTTCTAGACGCTGCTAAACTATAAGACAAAAAGTACAAGTCTAAGGGTAGGGATAAAGGACATTGTTTCATTTCTGGTAGAATTTTTCTCGTGCGGTGCAAACTAACATACGGCATAGTCGAAACTGTGGCCATGAACAAGCTTGATACAACAATGATACAACATCGTGTATATAAGTTAAATATGGCACTCACTGTCGGCTTATTATACGAAGACGAGAAGTTTCCATGAAACACGAACACCTATAACAATGACAAATTATTTTTTACTATGCTGCACTGGAAAAGACATAGTTTTGCCATAAGTTCAATTATTGAATTACTGTCAGTAAATGCTCACAAACTGGCGGGTTTAGAAAGGTATCACTTTGATTCCTGGAAGAAGTAAATGACTTCTATTCAGCGGTAATCGCGTATATACTTTGTGAGCATTTACTAACAATAATTCAATAATTTAACTTGCAGCATATTAAACAATATCGAAACTTCTCGTTTTCGTATAATAAGCAGACAGTGCCACATTGTTGTTAAATACTGATTTTTTTTATTTTTATGGAAGTAGAGACTTATTTACTAGCACTGCTGTTTTTGCACACGCTAATTTTAAACTATATAAGCGATTTGGTGGGAAAAAGTTATATCTGAAACTGACCAGATCTGGGCCAGATATGAATTAGTGTATATTTCTCTATCCCTGATGCCAGATCGGGCAAATTTCAGATCTGACCAGATCTGGCCCAGATATACTTTTTTCATATGGTACATACTGCGATAAACACTTTTTGAACCTTAACCTCAACGTAGCTATGTTTTTGTTGTTTTTTGCTTGTGTAGTTGTATAATTAATGACGTATCCATAGATAAAAAGGTGGTCATATCGACGCCTTTACGGCAACGGTCGTATACCAAAGATGTTAAGAGTCGTATACAGTTTTATTTTGTCTAAGGTTGTGTGGACTAGATCACGACCACGGTCTGTATATTCATAGACCGTGATCACGTCTCTGTATCCGTGGGTAAGGTAAACTCTACTATAGGTTAGAAATAAAACGTATTTTCGTATGGGAGAGTTTGGCACAGGGAAAATTTCTGAGGTAGTTTCACTGCTATCGCTAAGAAAAAAAAAAACGAAACCATAGTAAAATTACATTTCAATATATATAATTTTAAATAGTCTTGGAAATGACAGAAGTCATTTAACTTAATTTAAAAGTGAAAAGAAACCAGTTTGGCGTTTTGAACTGTCAACAAAATTCAGGATAGCTCCATGGTTGATCAGTTTGAGCCCATTACTGATACCAGCGCTCAAGCGGCAGAAATTTTCCCTGTCTCAAAATTATAACGCAGATATTTTAGCCTTTTTTTTATTAATCTTACCGTGGGATAGATGCTTACTATTATAGCTAAGGTTGCACAAAAATGTAAAATTACATTCTGAATTCAAGTATCTTACAACATACTGTAGGAAAAATTTTAAACACATAGGCTAAACAATTTTATTATCCTGTTAAAATCTTGCCATTAATGTCTCATGAACCAGTAAATATTAGTGTACGCAAATGACTTAAATATTTTGGATGTTTATTTTTACTTCATTTTTAATATTAATGGCTGGTTCACACTATCGACGATTCAGTATAGAATTTCGTACCAAATTCTGTGCAAGTAGCATTGCGACAGTGTGTACTGCACCTACGCTGGTTTCAAACAGAATTCCGTACTTAATTTAACAGATAGAGCCCGTCCTATTTTTCATCTCAGTGTATGTTCCTGCGCTTGTGCAACGCTCTCATTCAGCCACCGCGCATGCGCAGTATACAAGCAGGGTTGCCAAGGTAGAAATAATTTACTCTTTTCTTACTAAACACACGACTGCCGGAGTTATCAAAACCTAAATATTACAAGATAGGCCTAGTTGAACTTTTTTTTTGGGGGGGGGGGGGGGATCGCATGCGTGTCTAGTTTGTGAAATAGTTTTAGGGGGATTCTACAGTTATACTTTATGGATTGTGGAAACCAACATAACAAATATATTTTTCTTCTTTATGTGTCGGAAGATGTTAGTGAACAGTGATAGTTAGAGCCCACGATTTTAAGCTAAAAGAGTTCTACAACAGTTTGTTTTAATGCGTTATGTACACATATGCAGCAGCCCTGCTTCATGGTCAGAGTGATTGGCTGTTTTTAACTCTCAGCGTCTAGGGTTCTACCCGCAAATCACAGACGTGTGGTGTCGCAGTAACTTTGTTCCTGTTGGCACAGTCAAATGAGCCACTTCTGTGCAATAATTAGAGGTACGTAAATTTCGCGGATTCATCTGGCAGCAACCTAGACTTGTCAGTCCTATACACCCACTGGCCACAATCAATTATCTATTGGCTTATAACCGTACAAGCGGGTAGCAAGCGATAGCACTTCGCATTATTTCCTTATTTACTACTGGCTTGCAGTAGTCAAACGCGTTTCGTAACAGCCGCCAGCAAGTCACAGACATGACAATGAAGTATACATAATTGGCGTTCAACCTGACCTGGAATGTATCTGCGAAATTTACGTACCTCTAGCAATAATACATTCTGACAATAACCATGAAGCAGAGCTACATATGTGAACATAAGGCATTGAAACAAACTGTTGCAGAATTCTTTTCACGAAAATCGTGGGCTCTAGTGATATTGTGTACGCAACAGAGAAGTTTTGCTATGTGATTCTAGTATTAAATCGTCGTCTATGTGTGTGGACAGAAATAAGTAAGGAATTGAGTAGAGAATTAAGGCTAGTGTGTACCGGGCCTTACACACAACACATTTTGTTCTCTTCCCTCTGTATTTTCATTTCGAAACTTCCGTAAAATATTTTCTTTGTATTCTTTCTCCATTTTTCCAACTGCTTTCCACTCCACAAACTTCCGTTAAACCTGACATCGCTTCCTTCGTTGCTTCTGCAAAGAAATAGAATATTTGCTTTCTGCTTAGAAAATAATTTTGTTTGTCTTCAGTTCTGGCATTTTCTTGTGAGATCATGTCAGAAAATATGGTATATCAATGATCAGTGCACGTGTTGTCTGGGCGTACTTTGCTTATGGACACCATTAGTTGTGACGTCACACGAGAGCACTGGTTCCAAACAAAGGTTTGTTTTGTAAGTTTAGCATTGAAATATGAATGTAGGTATTAGTTACCAATTGTCTTAATTCATTATTTCTGTATTGCCCCTTTCTTTTAATTGCAAATAAATTGTACTATTCAAACGAGAACAAACATGCAAGTTTACCTATACGTTAAGTAACTTCGTTGCTACTTACACATAAATAACTCCTAGTATGCTGCAGTTTTATCTATTAGGCTATGTTCAAAACTTCTATGATTTTACTTATTTCGAAAAACAATAGAATCTATCCAATGTTTCTTAGGGATGTAATATTAGATCATTGTTTAGCATGTGCCGAGAATATATCTGTTTGGAACCAGCATCGTCGTGTGACGTCACACTAATGGTGTCAATTTGAAACTATGTCGTAGACACAGTCGTAGAAGAACAGGTCTGGACACCAATGTATTTTGCTTGACCCCCTTGTTGTTTGGCTGTAGTTTGTCAAGTTACCGAGAATGTAGTACTTTTTGGCGCTGTAATCCGGGTGGTCGGACTCAAACTCCGCCTACTTTTTTTCCGTTGTTAACATTATAAAGTAAATAAAGATTTCTGGAGTCATGATTTATAATTGTGAGCGAAGGAAGTATTTCATAAATTGACAAAATATACGTTTTGATAAAGTGTTTATCTTAGTGGGAGAGAAGTAGGCGGAGTTTGAGCTACACCGCCCGGATTACAGCACCAAAAATGTGTAGAATTCTCGGTAGCTTTGTGAACTGCAGCCAAACAACAAGGGGGTCAAGTTTCCAGGTGAGTGTCCAGACCTGTTCTTCTACGACCGTGGTCGTAGACATTGTCCAAGAACTACGACGACTTAGGGTGTTACGAGTATTGCTAATTATTAAATTACATACACTGGAGTTGCGATGTTTGATAAAAATGTTACTGTAATCCATGAAGATAGTTTGTTGCTATGGTCTTTGGTATAGCCGTAGAGAGCATTACTTTGTACAACCTGATGCTAAAATATAATTTTTGACAAATGGCAAGTTATGATGTTCACAAATTAGACCGACAACATATTCGATCTAAAACCGCGTGACAGACTAAGTCCTTTTCGCAAGAAATCATCCTGGCTTAAGTTAGATCAAAGAAGAGCCATTGTAACGCTGTTTTTGCTCCACAAAACACTTTGCACTAACAAACATCATTATCTTTTCAAACTTGTTCTTATCTTGATGATCACGGCTCAGTAAACACCCGCTCTAAAACAACAGGTTGTTAGTACCATTGCACAAAACCAAGTTATTTTGCTCGGATTCATTCGTTTATTAGCGCCACGTCGAAAATTTTTAACACTTTAGAAACAGTTCACAGGAACATTTAAAATTTCTTAACATTTAAATATGTGACAGAGAAACACTATTGTATCTCAGTTCTTCAGATAAGTTAAGAATACCACATTACTAGCTGAGTGTGTGAGAAGCAGAGCGAAGTGTCTGAATTCAAGAGAAGATAATTAGTTTTACTATATGTGTACGTGTGTGTTAGTAAGTACTCAGAGCATGGGCCGCTCTGGTAGGGTGATGGGGGGGGGACATGTCCCCTCCAAACATTCCTTGTGGAGGGGACACAGGGACATGTTGATGTTCAAGTGAAGGTATTGTGTGTTATTTATATATTATTAACTTGAATACTAATACACGTAAAGGATAATTATTTCAGTGCTCAACCTGTTTGAAAGACAAATTTATTTATTAAACATTCTATTAGGATATATTTACTTCTAATCGTCAAAAATATTTACATCCCACGTCCCCCCTAAATTTACTTACTGGAGAGGCCCATGACTCAGAATGAAATCTGATTTGAATCTACGCCTTGTATAATATATTTAAATTTTTCAAATGAAGTTCGTATTCATAAGGATTGTTAAATATGAAATGTACTCCTTGTCACTAATTGATGCGAAGATAATTTTACGCCAACTTGTTTCAAAGCCTTGCTAACTCTCCTTGAAGATGGCTGGTAACTTATCTTTGTGCAGGGAGTCATTTATTTGACTGTGTCTATCAGAATAATGAGGTTATGAGGGTACTGAAACACCACACGTCTGTGATTCACGGGTGGAACCCCCAGACGCTGAGATTCAAAAACATCCAATCAACGGCAATGAAGCAGGGATACAGAAGTGTACACAAGACATTGAAACTAATTGTTGCAAAATTCTTTTCATGATACGTCACTGGCTCTGTGTATAACGGTTTTTTGTTTAAGAGTTAGTTGACCTGGCGCGCGAGTCATGCTGTAGCGTGGTACGGGAAGTATTTTTACTTGTTTAACTATTTAAAATATTTCCAGTGTGTTTATCTACGAAAATATAACACACTTCAAACATCTCCATGGTTTTAAAAATGTCGTCCGCTTATTAAAAACACGATTACCAAGCTCTTAAAAAGTGCTCAGAATGACTTTTTCACGTTGCTGTAGCTGAGAAAATATCAACCACAATCATAAAACAAAGTCATAGAAACCTGCATTAGACTTTACCAAGCACATACTTTCTACAAATAAAATAACAGGATCCTGGCTTCAAGTACCGTTGGAAAACTGTTTCTACGAAAACATTGCACGCTAGTTTAGTTCTCCGCGCCTAGAGGCGATGATGTGTTTGACGGACGTGTTATATTCCACTTATCGCCTTCCACGTTTCCGTGCCATAAACGAAAAAAAAAAGTTAGCGTCCACTAACTCTTAATGGGATCAGTAGGGAGTTCACCAAAACTTAAGTTGATTTAATTATTTTTATATTTGTATGATATATACTTTGTTTTACATAAGCTATATACATTGTGACTGTTTTTTTTTACATTAATCAATTTTTTTATCGTTCTTAGTTTTCGTATAGTGCCACCTAAGTCCGAATTTTAATTAAACGGTTTTATACAAGAAAGGAAAACCAACTGACTTCAGAAATGAGATAAGTCACACTGATGAACAATGTCAATATATGTATGTAAAACCGCATTGAATTTTAATGTATTTTTAAAAAAAGCAGACTTTTTTTTAATTCAGCATTTAAAAAAGAAATCAAAGTGGTTTTTATACATATCTTGCTATAGCCAGTGACACTGTTTTTCAATGTGAATTCCTTTGTTACAGTAAGTTTGTTCGATTTCCTATCTCCTATAAAACATCTTTATGCAAATTTGGACTTTGACATACCGTTGTACAAAAACTATAAAACTACGAAAGCTAAAAATGTTTCATTACCGTAACAATTAATAAAATTTATGTCTACTAAATAAACCATATCGCGCATAAATATAAAAATGATTCAAAAATTAAAATTTATAAAGTCTCGCTCTTAACTGTATTTACAAGGAGTAGTGAAGAAATAATAAACAAATTACTAGATACATGCAAAATTCGCGTTATCATTTGGTATCAGGCTAAACTTCACTTTCCTGTACATAACAGAGCATAATCTGCGATTCAATTGGTCACGAACTTTTATGTGTTGTCATTTACGCGTGTTATGTCTTAGCAGAGATTGTCCTCTCTACCTTGTAAGCATTCTCCGCGGCAAGTCACGACAATATCGGTCAGCGGGAGACGTCGAACTAGCCTATAGTCACTTGGAGTCTAGTCAGCTGTCAGAAAATGACGCGAATTTTGCATGTCTCTACAAATTACATACATTTTCCCCTTCTCCCTGTGGGAGAAATGAACCGCAAGAAGAGAACAAGGTCAAGTGGAGCTAAAGCTACGTCGAGGATAAGGAAAGAAAATATCTTAATATAATATTTTTAGACCGCCTCTTCGAGGGCGGTAGGCAACAAGTTATCGATTTTCTTCATTCAATTTTAACTCCTTATCTACGCCCGTGTTGCTTCGGGATTCGTCATCTTTTCCTTGGCACATTTGGTTGCAATTAGTTCTTTAGGTCAGTGTCTACCAGGAATTCAACGGCACAGAAGCGAGCGAACGTTTCAAGAGTGATCTTTACCAGTTTAAAATTCTCGTGTTTGACGCTTAGGAACAACGGAGCGATAAGAGCCAGTGTCCCACGCTCGACGAGAAACAAATCGCCTCTATTCGCAGCGCGCCGAACTGGCGTTCAAGGTTTTCCTTGTAGTTTTTTTCCTATGGGACTTTAAACGGTGACCCTAACATCTTATTTTTTGGATAATATGAAGTTAAGGCCAACGCTGGTGTCTTGTTTTGCGCTTCACTTATTCAGGGGGTACTTTAGGAGTTATAGCGGTTTAAAAAAGCCGTTTTTAGCCATTGTGAGAGGCCCGAAAACAAGCGTGCTAGATGTTTAAGATTATAGAAATTAACTTAAAGTTAATAATTAGGTAAAATTATGAAATGTAACGTTTTAAAAAAATTAGGCTACATAGTACACACAATTTTCAACCTTTGTATGTAACGGTTTTGCGATATCTGCTTCCTTTCAGGATTTAAAAATTAATACTTACTAAACTACCATAAGTAGGGACCCATACCCCATAAGGTTCTTACCTAGGTAAGCTGCGTTGGTGTATGTGAGGCACAAAGCCGATGGAGCGTTAAGAGTGACTTCGGTCGGCGTATGTGATGCATTATCACCTCTACACGCAAACCCAGCAACTGGCGCGCAGAGCTTTACTGTTATTCATTTTCCTATGCGTCTCTAAGCAGTGACCGTATTATTTTATTTGCGATACTTATGGTTCAAATTCCAGTGCTTATTTCTAATATTGTGTTTTTTCGAATCCGGTTGCAATTTTCCTAGATACGGCAGTTTAAAAAGCTGTTTTTGGCATTTTTAGAGTCTTGAAAATCGTGTTTCCAATAAGCGATCCTAATTTTAAACTGATAGAAGCATTATTTGAAATGTATTTTCTTTTCGTAGATCTACAAACTTAATGCACGTTGAGATGTTTCTTTCAAATATGATTACGTTTAACTCGCTGCAATGCGTTCCAAGGACAGCGTTGCAGCATGTCACGCGTATTCTTTTTTACGCGAAATCGCTTAACTTATTCGCTTCATGTTTATCTACGCAAGAACACACAAGTTAACTATGCTTCTATGTTATCAAAAATTCAGCACACTTGTTAGAAACATGATATTCAGGCATCTCAAAATGGCTAAAAACGCGTTCTTTGACTGCTGTAACTCCGTAAATATTACCTGAATTCGTAAAGTTCAAAGCGAGAGGCATGCGTTGGTCTTTATTTCATACTATTCAAAAATAAAATGTTTTGGTCACCGCTTATTAAAGTCCCGTAGGACAAAGGCTGCAAGGAAAACCTTGCACGCCAGTTTGGCGCGCTGCGAATAGAGGCGATATGCTTCTCGTCAAGCGTGGGACACTGGCTCTTATCGCTACACTGTTCCCACGTGCCAAAGGCGGGAATTCGACACTGGCAAAGACTCCTCTTAAAAGGGGAATTAAGCGCCAAAGTAATGCATTTTCACAATTTTCGACATAACTTTTCCCCCTAGCTTATTACAGAAAATCAAGTCTCGACAATCTGTAGATTACACTTTTGTACACCTTACTTTGTTACATACTCACAGACTTTCTTATTTTTGGAGCGCTGTTAGCAGATAGAGAAAAAAAGTATCTTTTTCCTATCTGCCATCAATGCTCCAAAAATAACACGGTCTGAAGCTATGCAGTAATGTAATAAGTTGTACAAAAGTATCATTTCCGGATCGTCGTACCTTGATTTTCGATGATAAACGAGGGGAAAAAGTTATGTCAAAAATTGTGAAAATTCACTGCTTTGGCGCTCCATTCACCTTAAGTGTCAGTTGAATTGGTAGCTAAACGTAATATGAATAAGTTAAGCAGTTTCGCGTTAAAGTGAGTACGCATGTAACGTTACAACATCGTCCACGCGCCCGGAGAGGATTTCTCTCAAGTGCTACTCTGGCACTCCTATCACACACCGCGACTCGCTTTGCACTAAACTAGCTTGTTAGCGGAAACCGATAAGCTTATGTAAATTGGCTTCACATATCGTCGACAGCGAAGTCATTTGACGGGTGGCACTCATATTAACACAATGACAGGAACTGGGAGAAGGCACCCATGGCTAGAGATGATGGTTAGAGATGGCGGTATATCGCGAAAATTATTTGTGCCAACATACTCTTGAAAACACTGTAGTCTCTTGTGACATGTATGATTCGGTGATATACGTCGTGACAAAACGTAGCTGCCTGCAGACCAAACAGGCATAAAATGTTACGCTAGCGGGATTCTTACTGGCTCAGTCAAATGGGGTAACAACTACAAGTACAAGCTAAAGCTAGTAATATTTTGATAAGCTGAATGTACGTTGAAACCCAGCAAACATACAAGTTTTCCCGCGATAAACCTTCATATTTAATTGACTGCTTGCTGGGTTTCAAAGTGCGTTCATCGAATGAAAAATTAATTTGCTTTCACCTGTACGTGCAGCTGTTGCCCTATTTGACTGAGCCACCAAGAATCCCGATATTGTAATTTTTTATGCCTATTATTGGTCTGCAGACAGCTACGTTGTGTCACCCAATCATGCAAGGAAGTGTAGTGTTTTCAAGGGTATGATGGCACAAAATATTTTCGCGATTTACCATCATCTCAACCTATGGCTAGAGACACTGGAAAATCGCGGGAATAGTTGACTTTTTGCTAGGCTCCAACGTGCTATATTTACCCTTGTTCCTTCTTCCAAGAAGACGTTTTCAGATAAGAACAACCATCCAAAGTCTCTTTAGTATTCTCCTGTACTCTGACTCAGACTTAACACTGGAGTGCCGTCTATTACTATTATTCTGTACTCTGTGGTCAGACCTTAAACCAGAGTGCCGTCTGTTACTATTTTTCTGTACTCTGTGGTCAGACTTTACACCTGAGTGCCGTCTGTTACTGTTATTCTGTACTCTGTGGTCTGACCTTACACCGGAGTGCCGTCTGTTACTATTATTCTGTACTCTGTGGTCTGACTTTACACCGGAGTGCCGTCTGTTACTATTATTCTGTACTCAATGATCATACATTGCATTGGATTACCGTCTGTTACTATTATTCTGTACTTTGTGGTCTAACTTTACACCGGAGTGCCGTCTGTTACTATTATTCTGTACTCTGTGGTCTGACCTTACACCTGAGTGCCGTCTGTTACTATTATTCTCTACTCTGTGGTCTGACTTTACACCGAAGTGCCGTCTGTTACTATTATTCTGTACTC
>PNEQ01110172.1:0-17929 GCA_003012365.1 Medauroidea extradentata
TTCTCTAAATTAGTGACTCGAAATTTATAATACCATGTTGCTAAATTGTTTTGTTGAAAACCAGATTGTAATTAATGTCCAAATACCCAATAAGAAGGCACAGGTACTGAAATCATAATGAAACTGTTATTTAGTTGAAATTTAGGTAAACACATGCAACAAGACTTTTTAGCTGCCATGCTACTTTTTAGCAATTATTATGTAGCTTGAGGAATATATTTTAGCAAGATGAATTCATTATGTATAAAATGAGTGAAAAGAATTTAATTCTTGCTGGATATGTGTTTTACCCGGAAATTAAATAATATCTTTCAGTTGCAAAACAATGCTACAACATACCTCGCATTCATGATCCGTATCAGTGCGGCTTTTTTTGCTGCTCAATGGGGATGAATATACAGCCTCATATTGGTCATTCTCAGGTCTTGAAGAAGTAACATCCTCGGGTTGTAACGGTTTCAGAATTGCAAATGTCCTGAAAATGAGTAGATTTGACAATAAATACAGCAAATGTAATATTCGCACTATTTATAAGGACGTGGGGATGAAAAACATTGTTATTTTGACTTTATTTATAAAGCTTTATTTACTTGTAATAGTGCACCCAATGAAAGACAGAGAGCAGTAAACTCTCAGGTGTGACTGAAGGCAAGCAGATAGATTTTGCACATGTAACAAGCAGATCGTAACGTGAATTATGCCCATATAAGTGTATTTTTTCTGCACTTTAAAAATGTGAACAACATTCTATGATAAAATACATTAAATTATAGGTTGTTCGGGCATATGTAATAATCAGTTGCAAATTTACTCACATCGTCTCTCTGGTTTCTTCATTTAGCATGTGTGCTAGTTCGTCTCTGTCTGAAGATTGTGGATTTGAATAGTTACATCCCTCTTTCACGGGTTGATCCAAAATAGTTTCATGGTCTTCTTTTCCAGAACCCTCTGTAGTTTCTCCGGTCATTTCTAGGAGCTTGAGTCTTTTCCTGTGTAAAGATCATATAATTAAAATTGGGGGGGGGGGGCAGTTATGTATTTCAATGTAGGGGCCTATTAATTATTAAGTTTTGGCACATGTACATGGTGATCTAGTACGTTATACACTGTGGAAAGAACGAAGAGGCGAAACTATTTAGGACAAAAGAATACGCCACCATTCTCCCCTATAAAACTGGATGTCATATATACAATATATAGATAACATTATTTATATATAAAATGTAATAATTTTGGTGAGCTATTTGCGTAAGACAATTACTTTTGATTGGGGGTTTTGAAAGTTGTAGATGCTGAGATTTTCATATTAAGCTACCTGCAATGTCATTTGATACCATTACATAAGACTTACTTTTGTTGTAAATAGGTACTATAAGGGATAAATAACTACACAGGTCGCATTGAGGCAAGTTTTACATTGTAAGACTAAACACCATCAGTTCATCACTTTTCACGCAAAAAGCAGTCAAGAGATTTGGACGATTCTTATCACATGGCCGTGAGAGTTGACGAGGGATGAATGAGGTGCATTTTGTACAGCACCCAGAATACAATGGTAGAGTAAACAAGAGGTCTCCGATAAAATTCGCCGACCAACGGCATCGTCCAGGCGCGATTACCACGTGCGGGAATACATCACTGCGGATCGAACCCGGATCGCCGCCTTGATGAGAGGTGAGCATTATAGCCCCTTGACTTGACTGTCTTATTTTTTGTATATGGAACACGCTAAATACTACCAAATAGACAGCCTAACAGATATAGGCTGCGATCAGAGATAGACACGAATTTCATTGGTCAATAATTTCAGTAATATTTATCAGCTATCGTTCCAATAGGTACTGTTGATGAGCTCTGAAGGTAACTGGCAGTCGTTTTTAGCAAGTTTCAAGGTTGCGCCCTCTGCGAGGCTGGGAAGATAAGTGAGATCGCTGGACCACGGGATGTTATGAAGTTCCAGTAAAATCTGACATTGACGTGTGATTCTAAAAAATCTGTCTTCTAAAAGTATTTATACGTGTTAAATGATCGTAGTATAAAATAGTTTTTTTTTTTAAATTCTTTTAAAGAAATGGATGAAAAATAACATTAAAATTAAAATGATGTGTTTTTGAAAGTGCATAATTGGGCTATTATAGGAAATAATAAATGTTTTATATGTAAATAAGCTTTTAAATGAGTTGAGAAACTTTTTTACACGTCAAATTATTATTAATTTTTTTGTTGCATGTAAACCACTGCGAGCCGTTCCGAAACTATCCAGTCACTGAACAAAATAATAATAAAATCAACTGATACTGTACCGTTACTAATGACAAACTCTGAGAAACCATCAGTGAACTCCATGTTCATCAGCAGTAACGGATCGTGACCTGAGTTCCGTTTACAGAGATGGCGATCCAGATTTTCCTAATTGGGAAACGTCTCAAACATTGGCGTTGGCCTATTGGTTTAATTGTGGACCACCTACTTATCATAAATATATCATTCTACAGCTGATCCTTCCACGCCTCACTTCATCGTCCTAAATCCATAAACCTCACTCACTATAATACATCTTACCTTTCGTTTCTGTATACATCAAGGGAAGTACATTTTCTTTTCTTCCGGTGTGCACACAGGCGAAGGTTTGTCTTTTTTCCTCTTCTGTAGTCGGCTTTGCTTTCCATTTCTAGACACTTGCTTCTCTCGCATGAATTTGTGGGCAAACTTGAAAACCGGCTTCACTTCTAGGAGTTCGTGTCACCCTCGCTAAGCGGGCGACCCCCTTTCCAGTCCCTTTCAGATACCCAGCTGAGCAGTCACTACCACCCCTCTTCAGGAATGTTCCCCCACCCCTGCCACTGGGGACAGCTTGCCGTGTGGTACGACCTTCGCCGCGGACCAGAATCTGTAGAGGGAAGCACTTTGCAGTGCCAGAAAAGAAAGAAATATTGATTCGTAGAAACACGATTACTCGAGATCTACAGCGAGGACAATATAATTATTATGTATAGTTTTATTCAGTAAAAAATTATCTACTAGTGTGCCTAAGGATTTTTTCCACCCGAACCGTGTGCGAAACGTGGCAATACAGTAACTTCATAATTTTTTTAAAAGAAAAAGAAAGCAAATAACTTTAAGTTTGATTACAAAGAAGAGTAGGGACATTCTTCCTTTACACTCCCTTAAAATATCAATATCCTATATTTCTCCTATTTCATGAAATCATTTTTCGCAAAGTACGATGACAAAGTGTGTTTACTTGGAAGTTCATAAGAGCCTTAATTTTAAGAAAAAGTGACCTTAGGCAAGGCAATCAAGGTTGGAGAAATTGTGGGGTAGGGAACAAAACATTTTTGGGCAGGAGTACAGAAAATAGTAATGCAGGAGCATTGGCAATTATAGGGCAGAGGCAGTGAAAATTGTATGGTAGCACAATTTAAAAAATGTAGCAGAGACAAAATAAATAAATGCTTACAACTGTACTGCCGCACAGTGGTGAGATCACATGATCCCACCTCTAGAAAACCCTCTTCAAAACATCCCTGAACCTACCAACCCCCTTCACCATCACCAACTCCTATCCACTTGTATGGATGTATACTGGAGACTAAGAAATAAGTAAAAAAAAGTGAAGTCATCCTGCAAAACATTCCACACCCTCGCTGACCTCACAAACATAGACTGCCTACCCCGCTCTGTTCTCCTCCACACCCTCTCAATCTTCTGGCTGTTGCTTCTTCTCCCTCTATACTCCCCCTTAGTTAGGTGACATTGTAACCCCCCCCATCCTCACCTCAGAGCTATAGCCTCATTCAGTACCCTTCCCAGCAAACCTAAAGCTCTTCTTCCCTTTGTAACCACCCTCTCCACCTGTTTTGTCCACCTAAGGTCATTTTGCAACACAACCCCTAGATACTTGTATTGTGTGGCATCTTTTATCTCTTGCCCATCCCATTTGTAAATGACTCTGCTTATTACTCTCTTCCTAGTAAACGTGACTAACTTAGTCTTACAAACATTGATCTTCCTCTTGTTTTCCACAGTCCAGAAACACAACCTGTCAATGTCTGTCTGCAAGTTGACCCCACTGCCTACCACTAAAGACAGTCATCTGCAAACAATCTTATTTTGCCACTAATCCAATAACCATACCATTCACCATAATGATGAACAATACCGGATAGAGCAAACTTCCCTGTGGCATCCGTGATGTCACCTTGTTGTTTGCTGTCAATTATACCCCTCCTTTCACGCTCTGCCACCTTCCTTGGAGGAAGTCCCCAATCCATTTCCATTCCATTTTGTCTATTTGTCTCACTATTCCAGTACTCCATTGTTTCAAATAGTACAGTTGGATTGATGTTGGCCTGCAGAAAGAAAATTGTAGGGTAGGACAACTAAAAAATGCAGGGGCAGGGTCATGGCAGAGGTATAGAAACTTTTAGGATAATCACAAAAGATAATAGGATAGTTGCATTTAAAAAAATGTGTTTGAGTGACACAAAAATTCATGGGGCAGTGTTAGGTGCAGTCAAAACTGTGTGGCAGGGGCATAAGAAATCATGGAGCAGTGAAGGAGGAATTATAAATTTTAGGTCAGAAGCACTATTTGTAGGGCAGATACACTGAAAATTGTAGGGCAGATACACTGAAAATTGTAGGGCAGATGCACTGAAAATTGTGGTGCAGAGGTACTAAAAATTGTAGGGCTAGGACACAAAAATCATCGGACAGGGGCAATAAACACGCTATGCCAGAAATAGATCTAACCTTTTTTTTTAGCACACATTTGAGCCCAGCTAGCAAACCCACAAGACTGAGATATTACGTTAAATAAATAAATAAGCCACCCCTAATGTTCATCAGCAGCAGCATTTGTATATGCTTATATTTTAACAGCCTCTGCCTAACTTCGCCTAGTGTGAAAATAATTAGTTTGAACAATCCTACAAATATGCGCGAATACAGTTTTAATATTATTAAACACATTATAACATCCTAAGTTATAACAATCTCCGCCCTTTACAAAATTTTTTCGTAACGATGCATGCTATGATGCTATACAAGTCGCAAGGCCCAGCACGAATGTATTTTGCCGCTACGTGTATTAAATTCTTTCGTCTCCGACGATATCAGTTTACGAGAGAAGTCCTGCCGCACTCATGTTTGACATTATTTAGGTTCAAACGAAAGTATTTGTATTTTTTAATGTAATAACAGAAATACGTCGGGATGCCAAATGTAGTTTTCAATGTTAAACTTTCAAAACAAACATTTGTTTGGAACCAGCGCGCTCGTGTGACGTCACAACTAATGGTGTCCATTAATATTTTCTCTTCATGTCTGAAGTCCGTGGATTTTCATTTAAAATGTATTTTATCTACCGTATCGCTTAATGGCGAAACACGCTTGAACTTTTTGGCTTGTGCAGTGACAAAGGTGTGTTAAAAAGTTACAGCATGACATGATCTCGTGTGTGTTTATGAAAATGATTAAGTGCATTAAAATATCTGGAAATGTATGTACAATGTGTTATTTCCACAACGTAATTAATTTAGGGAAATCAGCCATGACAGGAAGAAAGAGACTGTATTGGTTAACCGATCCTACTACTATTAAATGAATCGCGAAGATCCTGGTGATACTCTGCAAGGTGCAATTCGTCCAATGTTTTTTTAATTTATTTTTTTTTTTTAATTTAATTTTTCTTCTTGCAACTGGGCCTCAGCCCTGTGGCAAGGATTTGCTTAACCTACCTCTTCTCAATTTTCCGACACCATCAACCTTTTCCTTAACTCCCTTTAAGCAACATGGGCTGGCGTTCCGTTATGAGCCACATTGAAGGCAGGAAACCTGAATTAGGCTGTGAGCTTTAACTGTGATGGTAGGCCTAGATGCATTTTTCATATCTGTACCATGTGAAACAATGTTTACAGATTAGTGTCACAGCAAAGAAACTTCAGATAAGATAGGTTTTTACATCGCATTTGGTCTTGCGTCGTATTTCATGGATGAAATGAGTTAATTGCTAGAGGGGAAGAAAGTTGTAGTTTGTTTCGACGAATCATTGAACAAAGTTTCTCAAAAACAACAGGTGCACTCTACAGTATGTTTTTGGGATTCAAAGAGTAATGGTGTTGTGACCAGGTATTACACGTCTGTTTTTAGACAACTTATTAAATGCTTTTAATTCTGGTATCGAGAGCTTTTCTCTTCATAACTTCACAACAACAGCATTTTAAAAGTGGGAAGTGAATTGACGTAGTGAAAATTCTTGTATTTGAATATTCCTAGGACTTTGTTGCATTGTAAATAATGAAGATATGATATAATTTCTGCAAGGTGAAGTTATGTAGATTAGTAGTGTTCAGCTTCACAAAAAAAGATAAATATTAAGTATCACTACTCATCGTGTACTGGCCAATCTATTGATTTTAGACATAGTTTATTATGAAAAATGTTTCTACAGACATAAGTAATCCTACGTTATTTTTTTGTTAGGTTGGTTGGTTTAGGTTGTGTTATGTTGGTTTAGGTTGTGTTAGTTTAAGTTAAATTAGGTTACAAACATTAAATTTACCTAGTTCCCTAACCTAAATTAGGCAACCTAACGAAAAATGTTATGTAAGGCTTTTAGAGACATAGAAGTAGTTCTACATAAAAAATTTGTTATCTGACCTAACAACCTAACTTAACCTAACAAAACTTTTTTTTACATAGCACTACTTATAATGTCCCTAAAAACAGTTTTCATGAATAAGCTATATGTCTAAAATCAGTAGTTTGGCCGGTACGCGATGAGTAGAGATTCTTAATATTTACCCCAAAAAAATTTTGTAGCGGTTATACAACCTGGTTAATTTTATTTATATTTTGTTGGTCAGGGAAATAAGAGTAGCTGACCTGGAAAAGTCAGGAAATTTTTTGCTAGCCACCCTGTATTTTTATTTGTTTGGTTTTGTCTGTTTGTTGTAGGTAGTTATTTTTTGTACAATTTTGTACAATTTTGTACTTACTAACTGAATTCCTTTTGTGGAATAATCTTATAATATTCTTTGGTTAATTTTTTGGGGTTTGTGTTATTTTCTTATAAATCACTGAATGAATTCCTTGCAGAATTGTATGTGTTTACCTTTGTTTGCCAGTTTGCAAACAAAGACCTGTTGTTTTTTACTGGTACGTTTGTTTGGGTATATTCTCTGGTTTTCTGCGAGACGTCATTTGCTGCAATGGTACGTCGAAAATACTTTTTTAGTTTGTAAATTACTAGAATGTGATGATAGTGCAATGAAATATGGTACACTTATGTAGGCTTTGTTAACTTTGGCATTTGCAGTAATGGCTACTCTTTATTACAAAATCCAGTAGGCTACTAAAATATACCCAAGTACACTGTGTGGCTTAATCCATAAGACATTTATACGTGTGTGAAAATTTGAAGGAATTCTCAACATGTTGAATACATGACAGTGTATCAGTATTAGCAAAAAAAAAACTGAAGTTTTGTGTAAGAGACAGTGATTACACTAATTCTCCAACATTCAAACACAATATGTTTCACAACATCTCAGGTATAAGTAAATTGAGCCCTTTATATTCAATAATCTAAAAATTTGCTGGTACGTGCACTGCGATCCTCGGCAACATAAAAGTGACAAGCCATCCAAAGCCCATTCAGGGCTACTACAAATGTATAAATTCTCATTGTGTACTCAGAGAAATAACAATACAAATGTAGTCATCTAATGTGTGGTAACTTTAAATGAACCAAATGTAGTCAAGTCAAATCCTGTTGGTAACAAAAGGTTGCACAACGGAATCGTAAGGAGGCAGAAATCTAGAAGTAGGCATGCTGTGAACAGTGTAATGTCCGACCCAATCAAACACCTCCTTTAAACCGACATAAAAAATGCAAAAGGCAAGCTAATGAAAACAGAATTCTCATTAGTGGAGTACTGAAACAAAATTTCGAAATTTACAGAATAAAAGCTAAGTTGAATGATCAGATCACCAATGCTCTCTACTATTGCTGGAATCATACCTAGGCCTACATGTGTAAATGTTACACATCAGATAACTACTGACAGTATCTTAACTCTTTTGTTGCGGCATAAATAAGAGTAATCTTTACCCAAAAAGTGTAATTTTTTTTATTCTGAAATTGTTTTTTAAAGCCTATTTGACACTTAGAAACAACTTACATATGTTGTAACACATGTCGTCAATGAATAAATGCTGATTTAGCTGATTTTGGTTTTGAAATGTTTGTCGTAGTCCAGGGAAGGTTTAAACGGTTAGAAAATGTGGAAAAATTGCAAGGAAGATAGTATTTTAATATTTTGGTGGTTATCATTGTTGGTTTGATGGTTGTCATTGTTGGTTTGTTCCACGTATTTACATAAATCCGTGGTGCGTTCAGAAATTTTTATTGTTGTCATTCTTTGGATTGTAAATAAAAAAAAACTTTATTTTGATATTTCTCACACACACACACACACACACACACACACAATATCTGTTTTGTTGGAATGATAAAAAAAGTGGGTTGTTGAATGTTTATATTTCAGTTGTGTGTCGAACGTAAGACAAAAGGTTTTAAAGTTACCTATCATTCTATAACCATTATCAAAATCTTCTATCATCAGTTTGTCAGTGCGTGAGAACTTTATTTACTGTTATTGTTTTAAAATGCCAAGGAAAAGACGAGCTGACATAGGTCTTTGAAGTTGATCAAATGTGCGACGAGCTACCTCACGTGCAAACCGCACTGATGCCCAGCGAGAGACAGATAATTATAACATTCGTATTGGTATGGCAGAATTGCGTTCTACAGTGAATAATAATGAAGTAGACAGGCTATGCTGCTGGTTTCCTTCGATCATTTCTATTTCATGCGACGGTGGCGTGGCGGTAGGCCCCGGCGACTCTGATAAGCCTGGGTGTACCAAAACACCGATCATTTCTATTTCTTTAAACTTATCGGGGGTTGTATTTAAATCTGGAAAACTTTCTCCATCCGAGATTTATGACATTAATGAAGTGACGAATTTTTGGTTTTATGTTAATTTGTGCTTCAATTGATTTTTCTGTAGTTTAGCCCTTTAAATGCATTTTGTTCGGCTTTAGCATTGACCACATTTTACACTAAAATGAAGCAATCCGCGGTTATTGTTTTACATTCAGAACAACGCAACAGATAGTTACAACAATTAGGACATGAACTTTGGTTGTCTTGCCACTCGATCCAATTTTGCAAAACGGGCAATGCATAGCTATATAATAATCTTAAAACTGTTTAGATTTTTTTTTTCAAATAACTGTTAGACTTAGTGTTATGTTTACAAAGACATTTGATGACAATAAAGAGTAGAAAACCGAACTAAAATAAAACTTTTTACCTGACAACAATGTTGTCATAACAAACAAAGGTGCTTGGTGTAGCTAATTCTTTCAGTATTTATGACTATAGGGACTTACGGTGGCTGAAAAGCTTTATAAATCACATTAAAAATACTGTAATTAATACTAAGCGTATCTTATAGTTAAAAATAAGTATGTATCAGTCTTTCATGAAGTATTATTAGTGTTGCCCGCTAAAAATCTATGGTTTCCTTAATTATTTTATACTTTTTACTGCCAGACTTAGAGTATAATAACCTATAAAAATGGCAATGCCTGACATTACCGATCAAAATTTTCAGCCATTTTAGCGAAGGGAGAGTTTTAATGTCGTTAGGATAGGTCTTAGGAAGTTCACCGGGTCAGCTAGTTACATATAAATTGTAGCAAAGAGAAAAAAATGTTTTAATTATTGTTTAGGAATTATTTCTCACTTATTTATAGGTTATCAGGCATGAAAACAAAGAATAAACACCATTTTTATATAGAAGACTATAGAAAAAAAGCAAAAAAAAAAAGAGAGAGAGAAGATTGCAGTGAAAAGCAAAAAATTATGGTTTTTGAACTTACTTTACACTAAAAACTAAATACAATATATATATATATATATGTTTACACATGATGTACACAAATAAAAAATTTCACGTTTTACATAAAAAACATAGTAAGAATAAGAAACATTTTCATAAAATGTACGTATTCCAAACACAGAAACACAATTGTTAAAAAATTTACTTATTTCAAGCATAGAAATTTTTGCAAAATTATTTATATATGTATTAACTACATGTGCAAACTTTTGTGTAGATTTTTTTTGTGTGAAAGGCCTCAAAACAGGGTACAGGACACAAAGGAGGGTGATCAGGGCAGTTGTTGCACAGATATCTTGTTTGTTTGCATTTACACTGTCCTCTTCCCTTTTTCTTACATTGGTATGGCATGATTGAACACACAGTGCAGTTTGGCTTATGATTCTTGTCAGCTTGCAGTACCATAAAATGTCGTTCACTTAGAAGTGAAAGTGGAACAATGTCCGTACAAATTCTTCCTCTCTTTTTCGGTGGTGGTTAAGAATATTTCTCCAGATGCCCTTCAATTACACTGTTCTGATACTGTATTGCGGAAGTTTTACTGTCTCAAGACAAATTGTACGCAGTTTTCCCATTGACGACTGCTGCTTAGACCAAAAAATGCCACAAAATATACCATTTCCTGTTTTTATGGTAGTAATTGTACGACGATGAATACCATTTTTGAGTTTGTTACATTTCTGTAGCCACTGTCTACATTTTTTGCCTTTATTTTCACTTCAGTACACTCATTATGTACAGTAGACAATAAAGTAACCCTTCCGGTATCCTGTCATGAGCATGCAATCATACCTTCCTTTTTATTAAACCAATATTTTGGTTTATCACCTTTTTACATTTTGCAAATACTGGGTTTGCACTCTTGTTGGCGTGCTGAGCCTGTTGGGTCGAACAGTCCCACAAGCTCATATGTCAATTTCTCGGAGAAACTGGAACTCTGATGGACTAGAAAAAAAATTGTCACAATAAACAATATGCTGCGTATTTTCGAAACCCACCAACAGTTTCCTAACAACTAGTTCACCTATACCCAAAGTTGCATCAATATTTACTTGAAGTGCCCCACTTTTCCCCACATAAACATCAAACCTTAACAGGAAACTTATTGCACTATTGCACAGTGACCAGAGTTTCACACTCCACTTTGTAGACGGTTTACACGGCATGTACTGTTTGAACCACAAAAGATCTTTGAAGCGAAGCATTGTTTCATGAACTGACAACCTACAATTTGGTTCAATTTCTTGTGTGAATCATTTACCATGTCTATGACTGGGCGAATTTTGAAGAGAGGGTCATAATCCTGGTGTGATTTTAAAAGTTGTGTGCTATTGTCAGTGAAATGTACAAATGACCTAAGAATTTGGTATCTGTCACAAGACATAATATTTGAATAATTCGGAGTAGCGTTTAGCCAGGATGTTTCACAGAAGTACTGTTCTACTGATGTTTTCTGACACAAACCCATACCGATTTTGATGGCTGTCATTGCTTGTATATCTTCAGGGGTGCACAGCGTCTACTTATTTTATCTTGTTACGGGGAGATAGATTATCGGCATTCTTGAGTTTTTAGTGAAGTATGCACGGGAGACTTCTTACACCAATCAAGTGAAATACTTAAATTTTCACTTTCAATTTCCACCCAGCTTTTACTATTTAACAGTGTCTCTTTTTTTTTTTTTTCGCACCGTCCGAACAATATGTTGGAGTGTCGCCATGGCCACCATCACTCACTGTGTCACTGTCACTATCACTCGAATTTTCCGGTGCTGCATCTACAGTTTTATCTTCTTGCCAGCAGTCATCTTCATTTTCAAATTCACTGCACTCCAAATCTGAATCGGCGAATAAAATGTCATAACATTCATTTTGCGTCAAACTTTTTCTCCTTCCCGGTGACGTTGTCTGCAAAAATGTTTACTACGTACTTAGTACTGCTTGTTTGTAAATGCATAGAGTGTGTTCTATATACATAGAGGAATCTATTTTGAAGACTGCAGCACAGTGTAGAAACAAAAGTAGCAGAAAAAAATATCCATCTGTACTGTTGATAGTCGGTCACAATAAGACAAGAAAAAAAAACATTACGGTGCATGAATACTATTTATAAGAATAAAAACAGGGTCAAAAAGAATTAAAAAGGTATTAAAAAGTCGCGCAACGTCGGGAAATAAACTTAAAAGAACGTAGCACCATAAAGAAACATGTCCATTCCAGGCAATTAATATAAATGCCTCATTCGACTTAAGTTGAATAACTCGAGTGAGCAATGTTTTGTGTATTCGACTTTAGTCGAGCATCGCAGTTAAGAAGTTAAAGAGTAGAAATTAATAATTCGAAGGATGGTAAGTAAGTGTCCTTTTAGCAGACAACACTCAGCTTAGTTAGCCACACCAAGCAGTACTGTGCATGCGCGGAGGGGTAGGATGAGATGGATATACAGAAGCTAGTGAGTTGAGTCTGGCAGATGAGCAGGCTTTTCAAATATAACTTATCACACACAGGTAATTTTACGTTGGTTAGCTAACGTTATTGCAGTATATGTTATAACGATACTAACTCAATTTCTGTGAAGGTTACGGTTCCTGAGTATGACTGTATAATCACTAGCTGGCTTCGTAAAATTAGAATGGAACAAAATTTGATCCCCATAACCTATAAAAGGCGTTGAAAGATTTTTTACAATCACTTGTTACAGAATGCTGCTTATTTTTTAGCTACGGGGCAATAAATACATATTGAAAGTAAACTCCAATACATTTCTTTGGGACTGTAATACAAGAATTCATTGTCTTTGGTTATCATCACCTTGGTCTCCTCTCCTTACTATTTCCTCCCTGTTTCCTTCTTTACCTTTCAATTTGTTACCTAGGTATTTAAAGCTATTCATCTGTTTCAGTTTTCTTCCTTCGTTGCTTTGTTACAGCTTCTTGCCACAACCATCTCTCTGCTCTCTTTGGCAAATTTTCTCACTTCACTTGCCCAAACTTCCAGCTAAATCAGTATTTCATCCTAGTTTTTGCCCCACATCAGTAAGTATTCTATGAACACCATAACCTTGGTATTCTGTCCTGTTGTTCATGGAAGCCTGACAATAATTGTTGTTAACCTGTTCCTTCTAATGTTATCAATTTGCTCAACCTTCGTATGTACTGTTAGGGTAAATGTATTATTTTTAAAAATTAATTTGGGTTGATAACGTTTGTTTGTCTCACGCCATTTTTTGTTCCAGCAACACAAGACACTTCATAGTAGACTCATGTGTTGCTTCCTATGTCTGCTGTCTAATGAGGCAGTGGAAGTCATCATCTACTGAAGAACTTTCAAGCTGTACCTTATGTATAGTGCTACGCATTACAGGCAACAAAGTTTAGTGTATTTATTTGTAAGTAGAAATTTGTTTGTTGTAAGTAATTTTTAATTTCCATTATATATGTTTAAAATTATTTACATTGCTGTTCTTACAACTGGGTTGTATTTTATTGGTTTAATTGTGTAAGAATGGTTAGTTCAGTGTTTGATGTGCATTGTGTAAGAATGTTTCCTTGTTATGTTAAGTAGTATTTATTTTGTAATAAATGTTGGTAATCTTTATGAACGCCTCATAATGTTTTAGTTAGTTTGGAGCAGTTTCTGTGGTTTGTAACCCTTCCCTAAATTCACAACAATGTCAATGTATAGTATTCATATAGGTATTCTGTTTACTGTTGCTGTTAAGCAGTGCCCTAAACCAGAAAAAATGTAAGTATGGAGTAAGGATGTGCAGATTCACTTAAAAACCGATCCAGATTCGAACTGCCAATTCAGAGATTTTCCGATTCCGATTTTTGTTTAATTTGTAGTCAATAATTACAAAAAATCATTTTAATACTTGATATTGGTACAGCTATATCCTTTAAATGAAATTAATCAGCCCACTTCTATGAATGGTTGTTTTTGAAAAAAAAAATTAAACATGATACTGACATCAAAAACAAAACATGGTAATTTACTGAAACGAACATATTTATTTATCACATTCACAAACTAGTCTAAATATTTTTTGACACTTTGTAAATAAGGACTGAACAGATGTGCACTTTTAAACATTTACAGAAACAAAGAATACTTAGTTGCATTACTATCGTAATTAATTTACCACATCTTCACAAACATTAATTAAACTTGCTAATATGTTAAAATTTGTTAAGAACTGATAAATTTGCTAAATAGTTCTGTTACATTTTAAACATGCAATATTAAATTTTTTTAAAGTAATTAATTATCTATTTTTGATGGTTTTTGGCATGTTTTGTCATTTTCTGTTCATTGCTGTGTTGGATGTTTATTTTCTGGATAATTATTGACTAAGCCTACCAAATTAAAATTATTTTCCTTTAAAAAAATAAATCAATATTTGTATGAAAACGTTACGAGGTTTTTTTTCAAAGACATCAACTTTTGCAGAGTTTGTGGCTGCGGCCGGTTCCGTTTCTTGTCTGCTATGTTTCCTGCAACGCTGAACAATCGTTCGGAATTGACAGTGCTTGGAGGAGCTCCTAAGAATTTCCATGCCACTGTTCTCAGTTTTAAGTGTTGAGAATTATGCCAGTTGATTTTTTGATGTCTCTAGCTGTGCAACCCAATTCTTGAACTGAAAAAAAAACTTTTCTGTTTGCACACTTTAGGTTTGTTATAATTGGTATAACATCTCCAATTGTGGCTTTAGATAAGCTGGAAGAGTTTGTTGCGTCATCAAACAGCTTAAGGAGCTTCCCTAGATTTTCCGTGAGAACCCATTCGCTGTTCGACAGTTCCACATTCAAGTTAATTGAGGCAGTGGCCATTGTTATAGCAGTGCGTTGTTCGCTCAGCCTCTGCAACATGTGGAATGTAGAGTTCCAGCGTGTTGGCTCATCTTGCACCAACTCATGCTGAGGAAGTCTCAAGGATGATTGTGTCTGCCTCAGAATCTTGGATGATTTGGTTGATTGGTGAAAGTGAGAAACTATTTTCTTGCAACTTGCAACAAAGTTCGCCACTGAACTGTTGATGAAGCAGCTGTCTTTCAGCACAAGTTGAAGAGAGTGGATGTTACAAGTTAACCTTTTAAAAGATGAATCTGTTGATGACTGTTCAAGGGCAGATTTCATGTTTGCTGCACTATCCGTAATTATGGCAAACACTTTGTCGGTGAGTCCCCATTTTTGAAAAATAGCTTTCCAGTTTTCTGCTATCAATGCAGCAGTATGGGAAGCACCTTCAAAAAGAATCACTTCCAAAGCCAGTCCTGTGAGTTCTCAATCTTCATTGATGAAGTGTACAGGGTTCGGAGCGAGTCACTAAATGTTACTTTTTTTTTTTGCAGTCACTAAGATCCGTTTTTTTACTAAAAGTCACTATTTTCTTCATTCGTACAACGACTACTTTTTCTCGCTCCATTTTACAACGTAAGCGTACTTTTTCGTATTACCAAAACTTCCGCGAAGATCATTATGCATCATTTATTATCGTGCGTGCCGCGCCATGTTGCTGTACTGCAGCGGCGCAGCAAGTGTAAACAACGATTATTGTATCGTGATTGTATCACTTCTATAATCGATAGCAGGTTTCTTCTGTGTGATGTCACTTGTCTTGGCTTCGGCTTTTGGGTTTTCGGTTGTAGATAACAAAACAAATAGTGAGACAAATTGAATTTGTGAACTAGAAAAGTGTTTGTGTTTACAGACGACCGCAAAAGCACTTGTTAGTACCTACAACGCGATAGTAACGAGCAGGATCACGGTGATACAACATATTGATGTTGATGTGTTGTAAACTTCCCTACAGTGTCGCGGTTATGTTCGGTGTAAAAAATAATTGAAATACGTGTTTGGGCATTTTTTCTAACAGTTTTTGACCTGTTTGCATTTTCATTATTGTTTATTATGTTAATTTAAAGAGTTACATTAGCAAGTACCACATTGAACGTAAGATATCTTTGTTTAAGATTTGAAAAAGTGCTCAAATTGTGTTCACGATATATTCACCTACGAAAAAAAAAAATCTGTAACGGGATGTTTCCAAAACAGCTAGCGTGCTATAAATAATTTGTAAAATTATCTCCATTCTCGTGCCATTGTAATTCAAAATTTAGTTAAATATATGAAAATAAATTACAGATTCGTAAAAGTCTAATTCAGAAAATCGTTTGTACGACAGAAAATCTGCTCGCTGGTTCTGTGACTTGTGCATAAAGACGATAGGACATTTAATAGATGTGCCAATGCTGCTCTTAACTTAATAGGTTTTTTTTTTTTTTGTATTTTGTAAGGAAAATCTCAAGGTAAGTGATCACATTTAAATTTTACAGTTTTATTTTTAAAGTAAACATACTTGTACACTAATCTGCGAATGATATGTGCATATATCGAGAAAGTACAAGCTTAACTAATAAGACTACTTTCTTTAATTTGGTGCAAATAAACCCAAAAAATTTCACATTGATCATGTAGATGTAAACGTTATAAAATATTTCTTTGTTTCTTCATGTGATTCTATCTTCTAACATAGTGAATCTACAACAATTTGAACTAATGAAACAAAAGTTTGAAAAATTAAATTTTTAATTTTATATTTTTTTACAGTCGGCGCAGATGTTATAGGAGAAAATTAATTAATTCATGACATGAAATCTTGGGAAATAGAGTATGTTCAGTATTATTAACGTTGAATTGCCAAATTATATTTAATACACAATTTCTTTGTAAGTTATGCGGGATAATTTCTTTATTTTAATGAGGCTATAGCTTATGAAATATATGTCAAAAATATGTCCTAAAATTTTTCTGCAAATTGAATTATAGTGGTAGTAATATTAACCAGAAAATAAGTACAAAATGATATTTATTTTTAAAAATGTAAAGCAATAGAACAAGTGCTGAAACAAAGACCAAATAGTCTATTTTATCAAAAGAATAAAAAATATTAAGTCAATTTTAAACTCTTACCCATTTCACGTAATCATTGAAATTACATTTTCAACTTACCTCATCATAAATTTCTCCACGCGGTTCTAATAAAAAATTGTCTGAATCATCCTGTGTTAAAAACCGAAAATGATATATTAAAAATACGTTAATATCAAACATATTATGTACTGAGTTTGGTGATTCCCAGATGCGTGGTTAGTGTAGATAACTCATGTGATCAAGAAAACTTAAGATACTCACATTACCAGCATTTTGAAAGGCTAATGTAAACAACGTCTCTCTTCAAAAAATTAGTTTTGTTTATCTCATGAAGAAAAAACGTTTTAAATGACCGTCATTGTGAAAATATGAACTAAGTACATATAAGTCTAATCAACTTTGTCTACTGTGATAGATTTTTTATCAAGTTTGATTACATTAACTCCGTATGTTCGATTTTTTAATGTGGAGGAGAAATAGAGAAGTACACAAACGGACAATGGAAAGTAGACTTAAAGAAAAAGAAGAAAAGCCTTCGAGGTCCTGCATACGTGTGCACGTCATTGTGGTAGCCGTTTTCCCAGGATTCCGAGAGTTGCACCGAGATTCGGCCGTTACCAGATTATTCGAAAACTGCTCAACGCACATGAGTGATGTATGCTTAGGAATATTGTTCAAAAATTACTATACACGTATATACGAATTTCTGGTTCAACAGTAATCATTAAAGCATATTGTAAAGCTGCCAAAATGGCAAACATGGGTGTTTTAGCGGTGCTTTTCGTGCATTGAAATCTTGCTACAGAATCTTCTATAGGGTGCAGGTGTATACAACTCACCTTTATCGTCAAAATGACAGTTATGTCTCGTAGAGGTGAGTTTCGGCGAAAAGACAGAACGCCAGTTAGTTACTTGCGCCTAGAGGCTAGGGTAATGAGTGATGTGCATGCTTCCTCGAACTTACAGCTTCCGCATTTGTAGATCTCGAACGCGCAAAAGACGTCCACGTAGATAGTAATTTATA
>PNEQ01110173.1:7311-18031 GCA_003012365.1 Medauroidea extradentata
CTTTCAATTTAAATTAAAAAAAAAAAAAAAAACATTGCAATCCGTCTATCCGCTGGGAGTGTTACGAAGCCATGGGCAGACAGACATAGCCGTCAGACTTATAACACGTCTCCATTTTGGTCCAGGGTTAGTAAAACAGCCTAAATAAAGCCATTTTTAACCATTTTCAAGGGCCCCAAAAGCGCATTCTTAATAGCCTTGCTGTATATTTAGAAACATAGTTTTTAAGTGCTTTCTTAAAATATATAAAGATGTATAAATTTAGTAAATTCGGAATCATGTCACACGCATTTTAATTTTAAGTATTTCTTAGTCAGTTGCAATCCCAATCCCATTATATGTTATAACATTGTATAGGAATTCTAGGCATATGGAAATACATTTAGGCTAGAACAGAAACACATATTTATCACAGCTTTGTAACTTGCCTAAACAGTAGTAAACACTATGAAATAAATCGCCCAAACGTTGTAATGGTACTGAACATTTTCTAGCAAAGTGAATATTAAGTAGGTATGAGCACTTTAAAATCATGTTTACAAAATAATATTATGACAAAATCCCGATAAAGGCTTGTAATTAAATTGCGAGTCTGTGGGCGATGTTCAGTGTTGCTGTGAACTTTTAGCCTATAAAGTAATATCCGTTCATAATCTTATCACTTCATGAAAATAATACTTAAGGTGGCCACCCTCTTGTTGCATAAAATCACTTTGCCGCCAGTTTTATGCGAGAACTCCATGTCAGTTTGAACATCACACCCTAAGAAACAAAAATGCTCTCATTGTTGCAAGTTCCTGTGATGCAGTTGTTTAAATAGTAATGCAAAATCCAGTCAAGTTAACATCAGAAAACTTTCGGGCGGCTCAGTAATTTTGGGGAAGAAATAATTGTTTTTTGCGTCATTTTTTCGAAACTTTTAGTGATTCTTTTGTAGACAAAAAAATTCTTATAAATTTTATAAACAAGAGAATATCCCTGCAGTACATTCTGAATGAAAAACGAGTTTTGAAAATGTATTTTTGCCTGTGAACCAGGACGATATTAACTAGCGTTTGCCAGGAAATGAACAGATCGTCAAAACAAAAAGCAAATAAATGGTTGCAGAATTATTACGTAATGAAACATCGCTGCCGTCTGCCTGATATAACGTGCGCACTGCTGTACTTGAAGAAGCGCAATGAAGACGTGGAAACACAAGGGCTGTAAGGGCGACTTGTTGCAGGTTGAGCACATGCCACATAGCCTCTAGTGCAGGACTTGTTCTCAGGTCGTATCTAGTGCCAGCCCCTGGCTACGGCTGTTGTGTAGGCTCCGTGCTCGGACACAAAGCCGCGGGGAACACTCTTGTTGACTCTTCCTCGAGATAACATGGCGGCCGGTACAGGCACGTGCTACAGTTGCTGCTGCAGCCTGGTGCACTCCTCATGTACGGTGATGTACTGACTACTCCAGACTGCCTGCCTGGATCACATCACCAGCCACTGCGCTGCACTGCGCAGTTTACAAAGAATGCAGCACGTAACCAAATATTTGCGACCACCTGGTTGCCTTGATGTAGTCAGTAGAAAACTACGCCAGTTTGTCCGGCTGATTACATACAGCAACTAAAACCCAATAGAACTTCCACAAACATTTTATGCGTCACAAAATCAAGTACAGGGAGCCAATTCTTGAAATGATGCGAGATTATTCCATTGCGAATTTGCTCGGAATTTCGTAATGGATTCCGTTTTGCTATTCTTGAGTGAAAATAACTTTGAAATGAAATTATTCCATGCGGAAAAATCTCACATGCTCTTGGGGTCATGAGATGCGATTCCGCAACGCCTTGAAGACGGCAGCCATGACACTTTTACCGTGTATTTCTACAACCTCACTCTTTCAAACAGACGAAATAAAGCAATAAAGTACCGCAGAGTGTCCGCGCGTATTTTTAAACTATGTTAATACTTTACTTGTTCATTTTTGATACACGATCGCAACAAATAATTAATTTTATTATGAAACATGTATTTAACGTTACATGTATACATAGAACAGTATTATATGTATAATGAGAGCCAAAGTATGAGTGATACTATAGCCTGGTGGTAATGGCGCTTGGCTAAATGCTCTGTGCGAAGTATTTTTGAAAATAGGTTCGAGGCGCTTCACCTTCCTATCGTTTTTTTTGTGTAGCATATTCTTTATTCATTTGCAATTTTATCAACGAATTTAAATATTTTTTAATCGTTGTAACGTAATTATTCGAAGTCCCGTACTATGTAGACCTACTGTGATTTTACTAACCCAAATTTTGTATAGAAAATTCCGCTCAAGAAATAACCAATAAACCAACTCTTAGTTATCTCTCCTTTTGTGGTGACTTAAATTTCAGTACCTACGAGAAGTGTGCAATATAAAAACAATCTTACGTAGCAAATTTAAGCTTTGCAAACAGCCGTGCTCGTTAACAAAGTCGTTGTGTTCGTAAAATAGAGGCAAGATGGCAGCAGTGTCCTGAATTTCTAATAAAATTACTTGCGAATTAATTGTATCTTGATAAAGACTTTGTAACTATTTGTACGCAATAATATTTCATTACAAAACACGTTGCTTGTTAATTATATATATTTTCTTTATAATTCCGTTTATACGCGTGCGAATATTGCGCGCGACCACAGAACAAACGGTTATTTCTTCCAGAGGGTGCGTTCAGTGCGTCATACAAGTAGAGCGTTCTTCTCACTCGCAGATTTCTGCCACAGGAGTGTAACCGGAAGTTCGAAACTGAGGAAGATCTCGCACTGAGATTCCGCACTTCGGAATTTCAACTCAAGAATACCATTCTGCCATAGTGAGATAAATGTTTCGAAATTTAGTAAGTGAAATTCGGCAATTCGAAATTATCTCGTAACAACTCGAGAATCGACCCCCTGGTCTCCTGTTCATGGCGTTGCTATATGCAGAAAAGCATTCACTTATTTGGCAACCGAACTGTGGAATGGCCTGCAACCAAAATGAACAACCAACCTAAGCTCGCCATTGTAAAAACAAAGAAATATTTTGTATCTGTTACTAAAATGTTTTGTTAACAATTAGTCAAAATTAGAGATGATGGGATGGTATATCGCGAAAGTGTTTTGTGCCAACATACACTTGAATCACTGTAGTTAATTGCAACACATATGACTGGGTAATGTACAATGTAGCTGTCTGCAAACCAAAAACAGGCATCAAATATTACAATAGTGGAATTCTTATAGGCTCAGTCAAATAGGACAACAGCGAAAACAAGTAATATTCTGATAAGTTGAACGTACGTTGAATTCCAGCAAACAGTCAAGTTTTCCCGCGAGAAACCATCATCTGTGCACATATCTCGCAGCGCTACAGTCTTGACACGTGTGCATGTTCGCCAACTACATCACGTGATCATGCAACAAGGGGCGATGTAGATGGCGCATGTAGCTGCGTGGTTGGGCGCCGTGGAGCCTCATTACTACTGGCTGCTCGGCTACACATAATTTACGCGACGCGGCCAATTAACGCGCTCCACGGCTGAAATAACACGTGCGCCGCAGCCCCGAGGGGGGAGGGGAGGTATCAGTATTTGAACCAGTCTGCTTGCTGCTGGGCGACCTCGTAGCCTGCCGTGTGTGCCGTGGACATTACTGGACGTCGCATTCCTAGTCTACGAGACGTACCAGGGGGTGGACACAGAACAGGGCGGCTAGGGCCACATATTTGAAGGGCATCATGCACCGACAACATTACAAAGTAAACATTATGTGTAATATAAAGACAATGTTTGGTGGTTTATGATACTATAGTGTCAAGCATTTATTGTATAAATATTAGACATTTGTTAATTTATAGTAATTGACATTTTCAATTACAACAACTTTTCGGTTAAGTTGTCTACCATGAGACTCGCGACCTCGTGACTGCTCGTGATGGCTACGAATCGTAAATAGTTTGGTGTTTGTGGAAGTATTCGGCTGAAATTGTATAATAATAGGGTAGATAAGGAGGTACCCCTGTTCTACAAATAATTGCGATTATGTTTATTCACGCACAGAAGGGGGCGTGCAAATGTTCTACTTTCCCAAACATTTGAACAGGTTATATAACGTCTTTGTGTTGCCAACCTGTAAACTAAAAGTTTTAGTTTCCAAAGTTGCCGGTGAATGATGCCCCCTTTTTAGCGGCTCGTTGGTTAAGGGCGCGGTATACCGCAATTTTCATCATCATTATTTTATTTTGTATTTGTACCAGATATTTTGTTCTTATTTTAAACACAAAATGTGACTAAATTTGACTCTTATGAAATTTTTTTTATCTCATAGTTTTCGCGTAATGGCTTGTTAATTCACATTTTGCATGTTTCCGTTTTAACGACTACACTAAAACCAACTGATATACAAACTAAAAAAAATCACAGTGGATAAAGACATTACAGGCTACAATGACATGCTCGTAAAATTAAAGAATAAAAATTATTTGAATTAAAAAAAAATGTTGAAACTAAAAATAAAAACTTAAAATATTCAATATTTTTTTTTAAATACAAATAATTTTTATTCATTAATTTTATGAGCATGTCATTGTAGACTGCAATGCATTTATCCACTGTGATTTTTTTGAGTTCGGTATATTTATTGTTTTTAGTGTAGTCGTTAAAACGGAAACATGCAAAATATGACTTTAACAAGCCATTGCGCGAAAACTATGAGAGATAAAAAAATTTCATAAGAGCCAAATTTAGTCACATTTTGTGTCTAAAATAAGAAAAAAATATCTGGTACAAATAAAACATATAAGAAATGGTGATGAAAATTACGGTAGACCGTGCCCTTAACATTGCCGTGTCCACTCTTGAATACTTTACTTCCTCTATGAGACGTACTATCAGCATGGTTATTGTCCGCTGGAGACTTTACAAATGGAAGAAGTATGGGCGACACAGATACGCGCGTCAAGAATAATTTCTGGAAAGTATGGCGTTCTCGTACTAATGTTTCTGTTTTACGAACAAAGTTGGTATTTGTCCAGATGTAGAAGATATTTCGAGGGACCCTAAGAGCATAGTTTTAATATGCGTAACTTATTATAAAAAGCACAAAGGCATAGTTAAAATTGTGCTATCTTTTAACAAACGAATATATTGGAAACAAGAGTAATTATCAGTGTCACGTAACAAAGAACACTCACGGCGTGCTGCTTCGTCGTCCATGTTCAAGGTCACAACTGTGAACACTGCACGGGTACAGCTGAGTTTTCTAAATACGCTGCAGATAAACGTACTCGCCGTATTGTGTAGGACTCGATAACGAATCAGGGACAGTCATTGCCGTTGGAGCGCTAAAATAAGTGTTAAAATGACCCTTTGTGGCAGGGTTGCCAGATATACAAGGCCGCTGCCTTCTGCTACATGCTGTGGCAAACATGAGCGTACCTAGGAACAATTTTCGCAGGGGGTTACTACCTCATCTTGCATTAATGTTTTAATGTCATGGGTGTTTGACGTCTCTACATGTACCTAATATTAACGTATTTTTTAACATTTTGGTTGTTTTTCTAGTATATTCTACCTTTTGTAATGTAAATTCTATTACCTACATATGGAAACTGACATTTAGGAGGGAGTTTGAACCCCCAAAACCACCCCCTGTGTACGCCCATGGTGGCAAACACCTCAGTTTATAGTAAATTACATGTAAAATATAAAATATTCGCAACAACAAGCTGTGCATGTTCACGTGTGGTATGTACTATTTATTGTCCTATAAATAAATTCGTTCATTTCCAGTATTTATTTTTACCGCAGTAGTTTTAAGAGCGTAGAGTGCAGACTTCGAACATCTTGGGTCTAGTTTAGTTTTCCTTGTTAGAGTTGCAAGCAGAGATGAGAGGTCTTTGTAATCTCTTGCCTGCTCGTAGTACGGTACCAGAGAGTTCACGCAATGTGTATTTCCAGGGTGCAAATATATTTACAACTCTCTTCACGTAGACCGACCTACTAATATCAGTGTTACAGATCTCTGAGTGTGGTTGTATAACTTACGATCGATACTCGTTTCTTTCTGTTATTACATGCTAAAAGTGCTTGTGTTGTGTGCGCGGCAAATAAAATGTTAAATATCACAGCATCTGGAAAAGTAAGGGCGAGGAGGAGTCGGAATTATATTTGATGTATTTTGTATTCCTGGACGTATGGCTAAGGTTTATCATACTACAGGTTAGAAAGAAAATGTGTTTTCTCATAGGAGAGCTTTGCACAGGGATAATTTCTGCCGCTAGGTTCGCTTCAATCGTTAATGTACCAGATAAATACGAAACCGTAGTAGAATGAAATTAAAATAAACTTGGAATTGATTGAAGTCATTTAATTTTCAAGTGAAAAGAAACCGATTTCGCCTTTTAAATCGTCAACTTAATGTAACTTTAAATTCAGGGAAGCTCTGTGATTGGTCAGTTTGGTGCACTACCGATACCAGCGCTCAAGTGGCAGAAATGTTCCCTGTGACAAACTTATAACATTGATGTTTCTAACCTGTAGTAGATTTAACCTTAGTATGAACTACCCGACTGAGATACGAAGGCAGTTGTAGCAACAATAACGAGGGGCTTGATGATGGGCCTATATAAATTGCTTACTGTTTATATGAATATACGTGTAAAATAATTGTATTGTTACATGAGAATAATTATTTCCGAAGGTAGTTAAACATTTATTGTTTATTTTGTCTCACAGGAATACATTCAGATATTAAGATGCTGTTAATTTATCATAAAACATGCGGCCAATGGCGGGAAGCTAAATGCTCTTACGTTACGTACGAAGTTAGCGAGGGTAGAGTTAACTTGCTATGCGCCGTTTACAAGATGAACTATTGCATACGTTAGATCACTACTTGGCTAACCTCTGGTGTTCAAGCATCCTAGTCACGTGATCTAAAAAACCTAATTCTAGGATATTCTTTTTCGTAGACGCCTATTAATAACGGAACCGGTACAAATGTACAAGGCACTTTTGAAATTAAAGTTTGCGCAGCTGATAGCATATTTGGCGTGTTTTACTTGTTTTAATTTAAAAATTGAGATTGAAAGTTAGTTTTCAGTTCATAACCGCATTGCTGCAGACCGTCACAGTAATGTCTGTGTACAATAACTTCGTCTGTAGTGTAGCCCGGGTCGTGTACTTGTCCACGAACGTGTTCTTTCACACCAACGAACAAACTACATGTCTGTGTATGATTAGCATGTCCGTGTTGAAGTCTGCTTGAAGTGACACCAGATCGCAGTTAATTCTGCGTGCTGAGCAAAACATTTGGCTCGTTACGTCTCAACGTCTCGTTATGGTATTTGAAAAGAATTCATTTCAGAAGACGTACAGAGAAAAAAAACACTCGTACATGCATCTCTCTCTCTCGCTCTCTCGCTCTATACACACACGCATAACTTAAAATGTATTACATGAATCGTGGTTATAGCACGTTTCTTTTCATGGCCTTTAAAATAGTATATCGACCTTACAGCCTGAGGCTATAATTGAAAACAAAGCCTGACTGAAGCAATGTAGAATTTATTGGAAACGCACGGAATTATAGACATTATGTATGCAGGGCTGCTACATGTCTGGAAAATACCGTAAACATGAAAGACAAGGGAATTGCTTCTGGTGGTTGGAAATCCAAATTGTTGACAAAACTGTAAGCATAATGACTGATTTTTTTTTAATTCCGACATGCTAAATAATTTTGTAAATCGAAAAATATGTAACGCAAAATTCTTTACAGTTTTTAAATGCAGTATCTAATAAAAATATAGTTATTTCATTTAAGAGTGCGGTATACAGCAATTTTCATCTCCATGTTTTTATTTTTATTTGTACCAGATATTTTTTTCTTATTTTAGACACAAAATGTGACTAAATTTTGGCGCTTATGAAAATTTTTATTTCTCACAGTTTTCGCATAATAGTTTGTTGAAGTCGAAATTTGCTTGTTTTCGTTTTCAGGATGACACTAAAACCAACTGACTTACCAAACTAAAACATTTCACAGTGAATAAAGACCTCGCAGGCTACAGTGTCATATACATAAAAATAAAGAATAAAAACGTTTGTATTCAAATAAGAATGCCGAAATTTAAGAGAAAAATTAAAAAAATGAATAAATTTTTTTAAATACAAAAATAGTTTGTTTTGCGGCTTAACACAGCTGAACTTGTAGCCTACAACATTGTTATTAACTGTGAATTGTTTCAGTTTGGTAAGTGAGTTGGTTTTAGTGTCGCTTTAAGGCAGTTCAAGTTGAAATTAATAATTTTATTTGAGTACAAAATTATGTCAGTTTTGTAGACGTCACTCGAGACTGGAAAAGTTTTTAGTATTCAAATAACAGCTTGTCAAATGCAAAATTTGTATGACTACGGGTGCATACAACTAAGGAAAATTATCAGATTTATTAAAGTGAAATAATTTACTCTAATATTATATGTTGCGGCCTAATGGACAAAAGTTATTAAAACATGAAATGACGCATCTTCGTATTTTTTAAATATTGCTGAAAATAAGGTTTTAATGTCGAAAATTAGTGACATCTCAGGTGCACTAAAAACTAATACTGTTTTATTTCATTCAAATAATTTGTTTTTGACCAATAACGACATTCATCCTGATTACAAGGATACCAAGTTTATATCAATGCGGACTGTCGACTCATTGTTAGAAATGATGGTATATCGCGAAAATGTTTTGTGCCAAGATAGCATTGAAAACACTGACACAACGTAGCTGTCTGCAGACCAATACCAGGCATCCAATATTACAATATCGGGATTCTTATTGGCTCAGTCAAATAGGGCAACAGCTCCACGTACAAGCTAAAGCCAGTAATCTTCTGGTAAGTTGAACGTGTGTTGAAATCCATCAAACAGTCAACTTTTCCCGCGATGAACCATCATCTCTACTCATTGTGGTATATGTGTGCAGTAACAAGTGCGCATCTCTTTCTACGACGCGACGATATCTTACGCTCGTCTTTCTTATGAGGGTAGAGAGCTGAAGCGACGTAACCTCTCCCTTCCACGTCCTTCCTCAGACTGAAGCACGCGGGAGCGCGCACTGGCCTTTATACAGAGTCTGCGACAGATCTAGTTGTCTATTAACGTGATACAGAGCTTATATTCCGAGTTTAATAGGAATATGAGAGAGTGCAGATATTCGCTAGTCTTGAATAGCCGTAACGGAAACATGAAAATTTTGGCTTTAAATAGCTATTACGTAAAAATTATGTCAGATAAATTTTAAGATAAAAATTTCGTCACATTTTGTGTCTAAAACAAGAAAACAAATAACTGGTGCAATTATAAAAATTAAAACACTGTGATGAAAATTGTGGTAGACCGCGCCCTTTATTAATCAGAGTGGCTGTAGAACACAGATTTCCTATAGATTACACTTTCAGGTCACTTTTAAAATGTAAAATGTAAATATATCAGCAGTACAGAAGGCTATTTCCAGGCTACCATAACGTAGTTTTGTGATCACTAGCAACTTGTGACTATCGTTTTTAACTAGACACTGTGTTGAGTTGTGTGTAACGACGTATGGCGAGTTTAACAACTATTAACTGTATAAAAAGAAACGTGATCTTTATAATTCATCTTAAAAATATTTCCCGGTAATTAAAATATTTAAAACGTGGTGTTGTTTTCTTGATAATAATATCTGAATGTGCGAAGCACAAGTCAACTGTACGCATTACATTTGTAAACAGCAGTGTTTTCAACTGTTTTCAAAACCAGTCCAGCAACGTTAATTTTTTTTTTTTTTTTCAAATAATTTTGATTGAATTATTGTATTTTTTTTTTTTTTTAATTCCAGGAGATAACTTCGAGTTTATAATTTTTGTCTGGCAAAATGGCAAAGTAAGGAACAGTTCGATCCTGACATTCTGTAGCAGCCTTGTTATACTTCTTCCTTTTCTAGAATGTTAGATTAGATTGTTTTTGTATTAGGGTTAGTAAACTATGTACTGCGTTTAGTGCAACAACTCAATCCGGATTGAACTAGGAGCGGAGTGAAGAATCTAGATTCAAATTTTACTTTAAACGTGTTCCTACCAGACTGAAGTAGGAGTGGAGTGAGTGATCCAGTCCAGTTGGCGAGGTGGACCTGGACTGTACAATCCGGATTGAAACGTTTACTGTAAACACACATCGGACTGAACTGAACGAAGATGAAGCGGTCGCCATATTGAATTGTTTCTTTGGTTATGTAAGAAGTTAGAATCGTCCTGGGTTAGCTAAATAAAACTGTTTTATGTTATAAAAATAATTTGAAGTGCCAAATATATCATAATAAATGTCTCGACGAGCAAGTCCAAACCAGGCTCAATGTAGGACAAACAGTACTGCATATATCATAGAATATACATCTCAGGGTCATTCCATGGAAAATCACCCAATTTCAATTATTTTGGTTGCTGACCCATTTTGAAAAAATTTGAAATTTTGTCACACATAATGTACATGTTTCAACAGTGCAAACCCAAAGTTATTGATTTTTATCTGCCCTCATTTTGATTTTACAGAACAAAATGGCCGGTACCGTGTACCAAAATTTACATTTTCAAGGGTTTTTGTATTGTTTAATATCTTGATATCCATAAAAGATACAAAGTCATGTGTTATCTCATTGCAAAGAGGAGACTGAGGGCTATTAATAATG
>PNEQ01110175.1:0-10995 GCA_003012365.1 Medauroidea extradentata
CATCCAGCAACGACGGAACCTCGGCCAAGACTTCCTCGAACATTTCAAAAAATCGACTCCCTAGTCTCAAAGAAGCCTGCCTAACGAGGCGAACTCAAAAAACTAACCCTGAAACTAAAACTAAACCACCAAAAATTTAAACAAAAAAAAAATAAAATTAAATTATAGGATGTGAGTCCTAACAAAATTAAAAAAAAAAAATGAATAAAATATCAATTTAACTAGCTAGGAGGAGGCAGAATTTAACTAGGCACCCTGTCCAAAGAGAAACTAAGATTTAGATTAAAGGTTAACAGTCAAAAGTAAATAAAAATAAGTAAATACTGAATCACAACAATAGACTAAGCACAGTAAATAAACAAACAATTAAGTAAACAAACCAGCTACCTATAGCCAAATGCTATAACAAACTTTGTAATGTCACCAGAAAGATAAAAAAAAAAATTTAAATTCAAGCTTGCAATCATAACAGTAAAGAACTATGAAGTATTCCACTACCTGACTTAATAAACACTACATAACACACATTTGCCGCACCAAAATGTGTTTATTGTGTTTATTGAGTAACATTTAAAATACTGTATTTTCTATCAAAGTAGTTCAAGCACGTTAAAATCTTATCAAATACATTACTTATTACCACTTAATCTTTGGCAACCCAACTAGGCATTTTTTATAAAGACAGTAACATACAAATTGAAAAAATTCATGAGTTATACAGTGTATCAAGTACTTTTAAAAATGTAATGTAACATTGACAAGATATATACGTGAATAACCAAATAATTAAATAAATACAATAAAAGCTGTAATTTACAACAACATCAAATAACTTAACAACATTTAAATTGTTGTTATACATCAAGATCACCAACGCTTTCTGGAATGCCTATAGAATTCAGACATCATTCACCCAATTTGTATCCAGTTGACGCACCCCGTAGTTTCTACTTGGTATTTTACGCTTGTCCCACATTTTTTGTGTACCGGCCTAACTGATAAACAGTCTTAATATTGTTACCATGCCCCGTGTTGTCATATAATACCTTAGAATATTGTAAATAATGATAGTAATGATGTTTAATGTAAATAACTTACCTTTGTAAACTTTCAGAAAATTTTTCCACGAGACACGTTAAAAACACGAGTCGGTAAATGTAAACAATCATGGCGCCTGAGCCAAATAAAATTTAACATCCAGGGAACTGCTTATATAATGTTAAATATGCAGAAAACAATATGAATTAAAAACAGGAGGTGTTGAATACCTATTTAAGGCAACACGGGAAATATTCCATGTTCCATGGGGGAGAAAGTTAAATGTCGTAGCAAAAGTTTGTATTTAGAGAGAAATGTGCAAGTGTTAAGGTGATACGTCTGCAAGTAGTCGACGGCCACAGCATCAACCGCTAACGGGATTTCCAACCCGTTCTGAGGTATAAAAGGGCGAGCTCTCATCCTCAGATCAGAGTTCTAGGGCTCGGACTCCTCGGAGCATTCATTGGGCATGTAGCCTCCCTTTTACCTTCACCCCTAAGCTGACTGCGAACTGTTAAGGGCGCAATAGGCAGCTTTCCTACCTTGTACTCTAAAAGCTGACTGCGAACTGGTAAGGGCGTAATAGGCAGATTTCCTACCCTTGTACCTTAACAAGCTGACTGCGAACTGGTAACGGCGCAACAGGCAGCTTCCCTTACCCACTCCTCTAAGCTTGAAAAATACCAAGGAGTCAGAGTACCTAGCAATCGTGCTCGGGTAAAAGGGAATACACCCTGTTAGTTGGCGCGTCTGCCGCGTGGTGCGCCCTCATTACAAGACGTTCACTCGAAAGTGTAACACCCCCGCAGAAGTTGGAAGTGCGATAGGCAGTCACGAGGCTTTACCATACTGAGGTTAAGAAGTGAGAGTGAGATTTGTATCTAGTGTAAAACCATTTTTTTATGAAGTGTAAAGTCGTGTGAAGTGTAAATACAAAATTGTGATCAAGAAACCTGTGTATCATTCGTTAAAACTCATGTATGACGAATCTGTATAAATCATAAATATTGACCCGGAGGAGGTGCTCTCTTTCGACGAACGAAAGCTGCAGGCGGCCACAGTAAGACACCAAATCTGCCCTCAAGGAGCTACCTTCACCCCGCACGGTATTCCGGCACCTCAGAAGGTGCCCGGCCGCCAGCTCTCTCTCTCTCTGTGCTCTCAGCCGCCAGTACCGAAAGAGGAAATGCAATCCTGACCAACTCAGCCAGATACTCAGAGACGCGGCCCCTGATCAGCACAATAAAAGCACCGCCGTGGCTGGAACCCGCCCCCTTCCCCCTCGGGTAAACCAACTTTGCAACGAGGCCGGCCAAGATCCAAAGCCACTCTCCAAAAAGAAAGCACGGCTCCTGAAATAACATTTCTAGGTAAGTGGGTACAAGACCTAGCCCCAGAGTAGTAAAAGAAGTCTTATTGCACCTCCCCAACTTACCCCTATATTGTCAGAGTGTAGCTCCACCCCAGGAGGCCCACCTCCCGGGTACACAGACATGACAGGTATCTGCCTGAACCCACCAAAAATTATGCTAGACTAGCCAGGGTACTCGACCGGTCCCATAAGAAGTAGGTACCGCTACAAGAGACTTTCGTGGCACTCAACATGGGTTGTGAAGAGGATAAGGAATATACCAGTGAAGCTACATTAACCAGAAACCATTCATGTAAAGAGAAAAAAAACCTAACGTGGTTCGAAGTCATCCACAAAAAAAAACTTTGTGGCGCCCAGTACCTGCCAAAATTAGTGTAGACGAAAATGTGAGTGCCCTTCCTGCCTTACCTTGCGCCACTCATAACTGCACTCGTCAAGGTAGTTACCTGATTCCTTGCGCACACTGCGGTTCCGAGTTCCACCATGCCTGCCTAGGATGGCCAGACTCCCCTAAAGACACTGAGGGCCTCGAATACAGCTGCTCCAACTGTAGAAGGAAAAAATGCAGTGTGCTCACCTACAATGCTCCGGAACCAGCCAATATCAAGTCCAGTGCATCACCTGTCCCCCAGTGTATCACTACGTCTGCCTGGATTGACCCAATGAGCCCCGAGACTTCCAAAGAATCTCTTTTCGATGAAGAATATGCATGATTTCTGGTGACGAAACCCGTCAGAGGATCCGAACACCACCATCCAGCCCACCTCCAGAACGAGGGAATCCTGAGCGCCTGCTGCTGCCACAATTCGCCGGGAAGCCTCATGAGAACCCTGACACATTTCTACAAGAATGTGAAAAAGAGCTCCAGCAGAACGGTATTCCCCAAAAACACTGGGTACAGCATGCCCACAGACAGCTACTAGGGCCCGCACTAGAGTGGTGGACAAAATACGGCAAATATATCTCCACCTGGGCACAGCTCCGCACCCAACTGAAAGCACAATTTACGGGCACAAGGTCATGAACTGACTAACCTGGGACCTCTCTAGTGTGACCCAGAGACCCGAGGAGGACGCTGAAGTCTTCATTCCATGGAACGCCCAAATGTACAACAGAGTACACCACGGAGAAGGAAAAGATGCATGTGTCACCATCATCCTCGAGATGTTGCAATCCACTCTCCGCACTTTCTTGATGCACCCTCGGCCCAATACGCTCGAAGAACTAATAGAGTGGACCAACGTGCTCGAGTTAGACCGCCCAGGACCCAGACATCTCCAGGACACAGAAGGGTTGTCCAGGACGACCACCATGAAACCAGGTCCGGGGAGAAGCAAGCCTCCACCAGCTTTCCAACTCTCAAAGTGCTGGTATTGTCCGGCTCAGCACTTCCACGGGGAATGTGAAGTATACCGGGCCAGACAAGACAACTATCGCAACCCCAGGGACCAGAGTTAAGACCCGGGGCAGACAATGGGAAACGCAGCGGCCGAGAATCTGACCAGACCCGCCAACCCGGCCAACAGCAAAGGGTCTACGGCTTGAAGGCCCCTACAGACCTAGAACATAACCTGATACCGAGAGTATGGGTGAAAATCCGGGGTAAGGAAGTTTTGGCCGCCCTGGACACAGCAGCCACTGCCAACTTCATGAAGTATACCCTTGTACCCAAGCAGAACCAAGGATCAATGGAAGCCACCATCCAAGCTGCCCTTCTGGCACGAACCCAAGCATATCTACCCCTGGAGGGAGAAGTAATGCTACTTTTAACTACCCCTGCAGGCACAGACAATGTTACCTTCCTCGTTGCCTCGGAATTGCAGGAAGACATCATCCTTGGGCAACCCTGGCTGCAAGCATTTCAATGCGTTATAGACTGTGGACAACGCAGGCTCCACCATGGCACCAAGACACGCCACACCATTCACTGGGACCTGCCTCCACTAGACGCACCGACCCAAATGATCCATTATGAGGACATACAGTCCTAACTACCCCGGGAAGACTTGAAGCAAAGCTACAACAGATACTCAACCAAAATATCACTGCCTTCCAGGTGGGTGGTCCACTACGCCAGACCAACATTTGTGAACATGACATCCAGTTGTAACACCAAAAGCCTACCTACAACAAGCGGAGCATACCCTCAGAGCAGAAACAGCGGATCATTAGAGAGCAAGTAGCCAGCATGCGGCAATAGAGAATCATAGAGCCAGCCAATTCACCATACAACTCCTGAGTCGTACTTGTGCAAAAAAAGGATGGGGAAACACTATTTTGTATAGACTACTCTTCTCTGAACCAGGTAACCCTGCCCGTCGCACCACCTGCCAACAACGTGACAAATATCCTGAGGAGCCTGGAAGGAGCCACCATATTCTCTACAATAGACATGCAAAGCGGATACTGGCAGGTACCTGTCAAGCCAGACGCCAGACCTTACACCGCCTTCACTACCCCCAATGGGGATCAATTCCAATTTAGAGCTATGCCCTTTGGGCTCAAGAACGCACCAGCCACATACCAACGGATGATGAACTGCACCGTCCTCGCAGGCTATCTGGGACTGTTCTGCGTGACATACCTCGATGATATTATCACCTACTCGACAGGCTGGCCCGAGCACCAACAACACCTTCAACTTGCACTAGAGAGACTCTACGTATCCATGGACTGACAGCTCGATTGGACAAGTTGATTATAACCTCGCAAGTCACTTGAAGCAATCTTTTCTTGTGCTTAACAGTAGAATGTTCAATTATACCCAAGTCCTACAATTTTAACACTCTCTAGACACAATTGTGCTTTAAAATTGTCAAGGACGTAATATTAAATTTGTAACATCCAACATATTTTATGATTTGGCATTTTCGAGCACACGTAGACAAAATGCAGGTAAGACCTTTACAAAGAATGCATCTTACTTACCGTACCAGTACCACTTTACAACTTTCTGTTGCAAGAAAACTAACATTATTCAACAGTAAAAATAAGTTAACTATTTTGGGATTCACTATTACTGCAACAAGTTAAACCATGCAATTTGCATTTAACTTTTTCAGACATTTCTTGAATCCTTCTTTCTATCTTTTGAAGTTCAAATGATTTGTCTTTTTCAGTCTTCCTAAAACTATTTGACTGAATGATCAGATTTAGATTTTCTGTTTTTTTCTGCCTGTTCAGCCAGGTCATCAGCAAATTTCTTAAGGCTGTCATTTGATTATTGAAGTGAAAGCTTCTTGTTTCTCTGCGCTTCTAATTCTTCGCTTAACTCAAGACTTCCGTTTCTTATCTTCCATACTAATTTTCTTCTTGTGTTCTTTTAAGTACAACATATACTTCTGTCGAGCTCCAGCAACAGATGACCTCAACTCTTTGTTTAAGCACACATTTCTGATACCAGCACAATGTTTTACCTCTTCAATTATTAACCTCTTTGCTCACATGACTGTTTCAGATTTTCTACTTCCAGATGGCAATTTACAGAAAATCCTTGTTCGACGGCTACTTGCCAATGTGAGAAAATTAAAAGCATTCTTACAACTGGCAACAGTTTTTCATACTTTTTTGTACCACTAAGGTGTGTGCAAAGAAAAATGTCAATCCTAGAGACAGCAGGGTCGAAATCACTAAATAAAGTTCTGTTCTCTAACGCACTTGTAAAGAAATTTTTGATATTCATGTAAATTTTCATCACACAACTTTTTTTGAAGTTTTTTTTTTGTCATTGACAAGAATCAAAAGACATCGTACATTTTATTATAGCAGCTGTTGTTATTAGTTACTATGAATCTAGGATCAAGACATGAAAGGCTTTGAACAAAGGCATATTTAATAAGGGTCTTGCCAACTTGGTTTTCAACAATCAAGAAAATGAAATTTTGCGTTTCATGTCTGAGTTCAAACACAGCTTTCTAAAACTTCATTTTTTTGAACCACTTTTTTTATCAGCCCCTCTCCAACAAACCTGACGCTTACATTGCATGAACACAGACATTATTTATCTTTGAAGTCAAAAAGTGAAACATGGTATGGAATTGACATTTTTAAAATGTACTCATCTTCATGACACTGAAATTCTGTAAACAACTGACAACAATATTTCTTACGTCTTCAGCTAAGAAAGGTAAGAATGGTGCATCACTTTGATATTTTATAAGAAAATGTTGCAACAGCTTGACAACAGACAGAAAAATTTTCAATTTCACAGGCATCAACACATCTTTACATGCTTCCTGAATGATGCAGAATGACTTACACATTGTTCTTTTTCAACTTCTTGGACATATTTCTTCCTTCAAGTCATTAAAATTTCAATTGTGTGGGCCGGAGAATCTTTGAATAACCAATAAATGGTTACAAAAAAACTATCAAGGTCCCAAGATGTCGACCAATTATCATGTTTAAAACAATTATGTAAGGTGTGCAGTGTGCAACTGCCTACATCTATTAGAGTGCAGCAATAATCATGTTTCAATTCAGCTTGCAGAAGATTGAACAGCTTCCAGTTTACAGCTGGACAATCCATTGGTAAGTTGATAAATTTAGTAAGATTTAAATTTTATGTTGCTTCACGTAAGGCTGACAGAGTAATGTTTGCACTGGAATGGCCCATAAACACAGATGTGAAGTATCTAGTTGCTATCTCATTGCTGCTCGAGTCCAAAAATCTGATGTTTACATCCAATTGTTTCTTTTGGGTTGAAAGGTTTAAACTCTCATCGAATAACTAACAAAAGTGTTCCAATTCACAAACACTTGAAAAGAGCTGCTTTGAAGTGTGATGCAATTCCAAAGAATATTATATGGAGTGAGTAGGGAGGAAAAGTACTATCACCCCTCAAAGCATGTACCTTTCCTCCCGACTCAGCCTGTATATGCACACTTGGTTGCACTAAACGAAAACTGTTTTACAATATTGCTATCAGGGAACATATCCTTGAATAGTTCTGGTAGGCTCTTACAAGGGTTAACCGAGTAATGACTGGTTACACATTTCAAAGTGCATCTTATCTCGGCATCCATAATGTCAGAATGATTAAAATGAGAAGATATTAAAGTAGTAGGTTTATTGGCTACTCCTAAAGAAGAAACAGTTGGACTAATTTTACTTTTTACTGCCTTCTGATTTAAACTTCACTGTGCTAGATTTGTCAACACTAATTTTCTTTCAGTGCTAAGTATGTAATATTTATTTATGGGAAGTTGAAAGTCATGCACTGCTGTATTACTTATGAGAAAATAATGGCAAACAGACGCCAGCAGTATCAAGTTAGGCACCGTAGTCTACCAGGAAACCCTCGAGGGAGCAAAGAGCATTATCGAGTTCGCCAGCCCACAACGCAGCCCTACGGAACAAAAATATGACACGCATGAGCAGGAATGTTTGGGGATTGTCTGGGCCATCCGAAAGTATCTGTACTTACTGGAGGATACACCAAGCTGCAGGCGGCCACAGAAAGACATCAGATCTGCACTCAAGGAGCTACCTTCACACCGCACATTATTCCGGCACCTCAGAAGGTGCCCGGCCGCCAGCTATCTCTCTCTCTGCTCTCCGGTACTGAAAGAGGAAACGCAATCCTGACCAACTCAGCCAAATACTCAGAGAGGCCCGGCGCTTAACGCGACCCCTGATCAGCCCAATAAAACCACCGCCACGGCCGGAACCCAACCCCCACCCGTGAGGGAGCCAGCTTCGCAACGAGGTCCGCCAAGATCCAAAGTCACTTTCCAAAAGGAAAGCAAGGCTCCTGAAACAACTTTTCTAAGTAAGTGGGGACCAGACCTAGCCCCAGAGCAGTTAAAGAAGTCACGTTGCACTTCCCTAACTTACCCCTGTATTGTCAGAGTGTAGCTTCACCCCAGAAGCCCCACCTCCCGGGTACACAGACATAACAGGTATCTGCCTGAGCCCATAAAAAATTATGCTAGACTACCCACGGTATTCGACAGGAGCCATAGGAAGGAGGTACCGCAACACAGTTAGTATCAATCTCATGTTCCTATACACTGACCTATCAAGCACAGCATGGCTTTCGGTTACATAGAACTATCTAAACAGAATACATCCGACATAAATAGAATTCTTAATTCGACTAGCTAGACTCTCCTTAAAAAAACTAAAACTGCTTCAAGTTTCAAGACAAATTTTACCTACAGATCAAATCAAAAGACATGGCCACTCGCAACACTCCTTCCTATGCCAACTTGTTCATGGGGAAACAGGAAAAAAATTTCGGAACCACCAAACGAATCAATCATTCTGCTTGATGTGTTTCATTAATGACGCTTTCACGATATGGGACTCTACCGAAGATACTATCACCAGCATCCTAGATGACCTCAACTCCCACAGTAAGTTCAATTTCTCCTTGTCATACTCTCTGTTTTATACAATATTCAGCCAAGACGTGGAGTATACCCTTTGCGACGGCATTATTTAAACCTAATTTCATAAATATCAGTTCATACCAAACCCACAAAAAACCTGCAACGTCTTCATTGACTAGCTGCCATGCCAAGAAATCATTGCCCTACAGCCTTGCCACTACAGCCATTTTAATATGTTCTTAAGACCTAAACAGGCAACATGACCACATAGCAAAGTCAATCTGTGGCAGAGGCTACCCTAAAGAAATAGTTCACAATCACTTCCAGCAAACTGCCTCTGGTAAAGGGAAATCTACCCAACTAGTATAGTGTATCCCAAGAACGAGCGTACTGATAGTTCTGTTGGCAATATTTTCTGTGGTCTGCTGCAATTCATTGTTTGGTGTCCAGGATACTGTCTATCCCATGTAAGAATTCCGTATTTTGACAGCCGATGCTACCAATACTTTTAACAAATGCCAAACACGTGGCAGAATAACATACCATTTAAAACAACAGGACGTGATCGTATGACCTGATGAAGCAGTAATGGCAGCCCTGATCAACAAATCGGTTAACTTCCATGGCCGACATTGAAAGTAGTGTGTAATATAAGTGAAAAATAAGCAAGCATTTTGGAGGAACCGTAATTATTAACACATTTATGTATCCAGGATTAGTCAGTTAACTATTTTATTCTATTCAGACTGCGTGATTTGTATACCTATTTTACAAACAACCACACCATTATCAACAAACCTGTACCAGCAACCAAAACAAAGGACGCCATTGCATAAGCTTCTCATGTGTTTGTGTGTGTTTCTGATTTGTTTTCTATGAAGCTATTATTATAAATTCTGCGCATATATTTAATATCTTGCAATGCAGGGATTAAAATACACGGCATGTAATCGCCAACAACACGAGATATTTTAGACGCGTTTCGGAAGAGGGAACTGGAAAAACGTTCAGCTTTGCAGCATCGTGGCATGTCTACAAAAAAACAATCTCTATGTAAGAAGCAGGTAACTTAATTCTTTCAGAGAAAAGTGCTACAGACAGTAAAAAAATGTTACCTACCTTTTATTTTAACGGAATTTGTGTTATATTTGTATGGTTCTTGTTGTAGGCGCATATGTAAACATGCTTTTTTCAAATCACCAACTCAATAAATAATTTTTGTACAAAAAAAATTTCGGGGTTTTTATACATACGGCTATCAAGTCCACGTGAGATTTTGTGCATGTCAGCTGCAAAAGTGTAGGCCTACATACACTAAACCCCCGATTTTACTAATACTCACGGTTCCTCTCATGGCATTCGTAAAATCGCTACCTTCGTAAATTCGATAGCAGCTTATTTTTGCCCCCCCCCCCGATCCCTTCTTTAACAGAAAACTTTAAAATTGCATTTTTTTCTGCAAAGTGTCTCTAGGCCCCGACTTCCGTAGCGTTTTACGGTAAATTAATTAACGTAATAATGTAAACATAAATTGATATCAGTAGCCAGACGTCACACTGTTGAGCGGTAGATATGACCGACCCTTGTCCCCAAAAAATGAGAAAATCGAGATTCCCAAGTGTCTTCTCTCGAGCGAATAGCACGACTCCCGTTGCATTTAACGGAAAAATAAAGAAAGTGATAGTTTAAATATAAATTTATATCAATAGTCCGACGTCTTACGATCAAAAGAACACCGCTAAACAATAGATATGACCAATCCTTTTCCTAGAAAAATGAGAAAATCGAGATTCCAAGTGTCTTCTCTCAAGCGAATAGACCGAATTCCGTAGCATTTAACGGAAAAATAACGCAAGTGATAGTTGAAATATAAATTTATATCAATAGGCAGACGTCTTACGATCAAAAGAACACCACTTAACAATTGATATGATAGCCCTTTGTCCTAAAAAAAGAGAAAACCGAGCTGTCGAGTGCCTTCTCACGAGCGAATAGCCCGATTTGCGTAGCGTTTAAGGGGAAAAAAGTAGGCATTCCTTACTAGTAAAATGCCCCTGCAAATTATTCACCAAAGAAAGAAGGAATAGGCGGATGTATTTATTCTTTGCGCAGTTTTATATAACTTAACGCAAAAACATTCCCTCGACGTTGTTGATGAATTGTACGAGAACGTAGATACTAGTAGCGTGCAGAGCGGACAGATAGCGCAAATGTACGAACGTTCACAAGATGGTAGATAGATAGCGGCACCA